>CM038797.1:71686172-71923223 GCA_021764765.1 Vicia sativa | reverse complement strand
GAGGTGTCTTGATAATCTTCCTTTAGTCTTTCTATATTTGGGCGGGATGATTCTTGGTTCTTTCCTCTAGTCTAGGGAACTAGTTGGATACCATTTGGAATCACGGTGAGTCTTGATGTCTTTTGGAGGAGATATTCTGGAAAACACTCTTAGGTTGGTCACTTTACTTAATCCATTGATGTTGTCAATGTAAAGAATGGTAGCTTCAACTGTAAGATCCTCAGTCGGAGGGTCTTGTTTGGCGCCATGATAGTAAACCTCGGATCCATAATTCCAAGGGATAGCTTTATCGGAGGAATATGGAACTGGTCAGGAGAAATGATGAGAGGTGCCACTCACAGGCACGAGGATCAGCGGAGGAAATCCTTGTTGTGTTAACATCGGCATAGTCTTACGAAATCGTCACCCCATCGGTTGTAACATCTTCAATAGGAATCTTGTAGCTCTCGGGGAGCATTGTACTTCACCATGTAATCAAACTTTCCACTTGGCTGCCCCAGGTATCACCGCATTCGATGCAGTTTCATTCACATCTTGATCTTGATTTCTTAAACATGTCTTCACCCAGTTCTCCACGGTTGGTTTAGGAATAGTATTTCACGGTTATCCATAATGCATTGAACACGTCTTCTCAACGGGCACAACCGTCGGTGCAGATGGGCACAGACGACATTCTCTGGGCATCCCAGATTGACAAGCTTACTGACAAATTCTTCTTAACGATCATCGGAGGAATGGTCATCATCTATGTTGAAAACATAAGCAATTCTTGCCATAGCATTGGAACTTTTGTCATGGTTAGGCATAGGGCGTTGATCACGTTCGAGTCTCAACGGAGGGTCAAACTCAATCTGCTTAGCAATCATATCTTGAATCTTGTTCTTGAGCCCAATAGTTGTCGGTGTATGCCACAAGCTTATTGGAATGGTAAGCACACTTAGCATTAGGATTGTATCTCGGAGAGGAAGTGTTGATGTTTTGAGGAGGATCCCTCGAGGTAATCAACTCGGCTTTCAACATGTGTTGCAAGGCTTGCGACAATGGCATGTTGATCTTTGTAAAATTGTTTTAGTGGCGCGTTACGGTTATCGTGTTGTCTTGAGGTTGTCTTTGATGTAGGATTGGAGATCGGGCTGCCCTCCAGTTCCGGTCGGTCTTGGCTCGGCTTTTACGACATACAGCATTGGCTTCTTACCACCAAAAGATCTCTTGCGGCATTTGAAGACTGACTACTTCCCGCTCTTGATACCCGACTCAATCGCTCTCTGTAATATATTTCGGTGAATCCGTGAAGAGTTTCAATCGGATGATTGAAGAATGGGCTGTCGGTGTTCCCAAACATATCAACCAACTCCCTATGGGACAAGGGTTGTTGAACTACTGCTAAATCTCTCCATTTAGAGCATACTCTTTGAATTTCATCACGACCCACATGCTTTGTAGTTGCATGCGAGTGGGTGTCAATTCGACATTGTACTCATACATCTATGGCATGTCGCCAAATCACTCCAGTGGATGATCATTTTCTAGTGATAATACCACTCCAATTGAGTTAGGACAAACTCTCTTGAAAATAATGCATCCTGACTTTACATCATCGGTGTGGGGTTGATCTTACAGACATAGGACTTCAAATGCAACTTGGACAAGAAATTCCATCATACTTGGCAAAAGTTGGAACTTTGAACTGGGAGGAATCACCACACGGGGCAACTCGAGATCATCAAAATTCAGGTCCGGACATCTTGATTTTTCCACAGCATTGAACGGTCTTCAAGTTGCTTGTACTTCATCTTCATCGATCTTGATCTTCATTAGTCTTCTCGGTCACGTTGATGGTCTTCGTCATGACCTTGACACTCCCTCGTCTTGACACTTTTTGAAAGATCTATCCGGTGACCACTTTAGGACCACCTTTGTAACGTCGCCCGTGTTGAGAGACCTGACTTCTTCTTCTGTTGATGAGCTTGAGGATCTTCTTGGCCTTGGACCAAGTGGTGAACATCACGGGCCAGGCATTCGAGCACAGGAGATCTTTGTGGTCTGTTCAAGAGCCATTTATGCTAAAATAAATAGCGAGAAAATGAGAAAACCAATCTTGATGTACTGTTATGAAATGTTATGCTATGATATGCGATGTTTATCAAATGCAATGCAATGTTTTCAAGGACCTTAGGAATTTAAATTTGTTAAACAAACATGAACAAACATTTATTAGTTCTCTTTTATTCTTTTCTTTTTAAGTACAAAGATAGTTCAGAAAAATAAAGAAAACGCATAAATCCTAAAGCTCTAAGTCTTCCATGGTGCTTCCTCTGGCAGGTGGGGTTGATGTGTCAGCTCCTCGTGGAGTAGCTTGTCAACTCTAGTACCTTCTTCGCTTGCATAGTATACGAGATTCAAATGTATCCCTTTCTTCTTTTAGTTGAATCAGGATCTTTCAAGTCTTCAAAATCATTGAAGCATGCTTGAGGATGGAGAGCAGTGTAAGTGCGTCACCTGTAGTTCCATAATTCTTGGTAAAGCAGTGAATGGCATCATAAGGGTTTTGAGCTTTCGAGCTACACCCATTTGAGGTAAGGTTCCCAAGGAATGGAGTTTTGGTTCCCCAAAGTCTTGGTGTCAGTCTTCTTTACCATGCCCCAAGCGTGTATGAACCTTCGTCGGTAATTCTGGAGATCGTGGTTGTAGTCGAACACAATATCTTGGAGAAGCATATCATATGGACCATCTCTTGAGCATAACCAAGCGGCGTAAGAGCTAGAAGGGTTGTAAGTAATACCTCCCCTCATACCAGGAGTGGTACATTAGGGAATTCTCCTGGCCTCAATGAAAGTGAAGTCTTTTTGAGAGAAAAGGCACCAACGGATATCTGAATGAGAGAGTGACATTAGTCTTTGAGACCACTTCAACCTTTGTTCGTTCTTCAAATTGATGGAGAAGGTTGAAATAAACCATCACGGAAAGTAACGGTATGCAACACATGAGAGTTCCTTGTCTTTTTAATAGTGCAGTGTGGAGAATGTAGAATATCTCCAGTAAATAGGCCGCAGTTGCGAGTAAAAATAACTTGATGGGCGTTGACATCTATGAATTGATCAAGTTAGGAATAGAACCAAACCATAGATTAGCAAGGCCACGATGTCTTCAAATGCATAAACTCATAGCTTTGAGGAACTCAGGCTTTCTTAATTAGGAACTTGGCAAGTAAACCCTTAACTCACTTCTTTTTCAATTGGCTTCGATATGCAGCGCTTTTGGGTGTAATCTTGATGCAATGTCTTAGTACCTGAACCTTTTCTAGCCGTTGAATGGAATTTGGTCAAAATAGGTACCCCAAGTAACTTAGAAACTCTTCAAGGTGAAACCAAGTAATGTCTGGGAATGTAAAACAATGGTGCTTGGTCAAAAGAAGCTGGAATAGGACATGAATCATATCTTCTTCAAAACCGGAATAACCAAGTCAAGCGAGATAACCATGTCTTTGGATAGGCCCGAGCATGATCGAGAATCTCTGAAACCAATTCTTAAGTGAGAAGGTACCCCAATAAAAGTTGATTCGGATAGTCTTTCTAGAAGCCATAATCCTACAAAGCGAGCAAAGATAAATCCTAGGTCCTTGAAATAGTTAGAAATGATATGTATCGATGATGTCATGATGTCATGTTGCACACACAAACAATTCACCTGATGATCCTAGGTTTAAGGCTTGCATGAGGTATAGGTGACCCCATCAAAAGTTTGAGTTGGTTCATCCTGTCCTATAATAGTAGCAGGGTTCTAGGAATCTCACATCATTGATCTTTCTGGGCGTTTGTTTCAATACGACTACCAGTGGTCGACCGAAAATATCCCAAAAGTCGTCTTAATGAGCATAGCATCGAGTATCATTGACCTCGGTCTACACTAAGAGTCGACCATCTCACTACCTTCTAATGGCCAAGATGGGTCAATTAAGGTTCTAAAAGTTTAGTTAGTGATGACACCACAGTCCAAATACTATCCTCAACTTGGAAATGAAGAGTGTGGGACATCAGTGTCACACTAACGTAGCCATCATGTTGACCGGGTTGGGTATCGCTATGATCGCGACAATCTAATCTTTACCTCACGAAACACGGATGCGGGTGTGGGATCCCCCACAAATATACCATGACCCTTTAAAGATAAAGCAAGCAAATTGACGAGAAAATAAAAGTGATCTAGAAATCCCTAAGGCATTCTCTTTAGGGTGTTTCCCAATGAGTCGTCGATTACTGTCGGTGAGCCCGCTTTGAGATTTTAATATCGCAAATGTGCGAGATAGCAAAGTCGCCACCGACTTTTCTTTTATCCAATTAAGGAAGGTGAAAAAAGCAGAGAAAAGACCTTCGTTAGATTAGAGTAAGGAGAAGGTTATGAAAAGGAAGGTATTAGCACCCTTTCCATCCGTAATTATCTCAGAGCTCTTAGTTTCTCTTAGATCATTTAAAAAGTGCTTTCTGTGTGTTTGAAAAATGTTTTGAAAAGGCATTTAACTTTGACTTTGTAATGATTCATGTAGGAATGTATACAAAGTGTTCGAAATGTTCGTTTGAAAAGAATTTGAACTTTGACAAAAGTGTGAGGTGTGAAAAAGTTTTGATTGAGCAAGCAACTAAAGTCTTATTACCTACTCGAATGGTGTTTCGTGTTGTTTTCGTTCCTTTAGAATAGTGCTATCCATACCATTAGTTGGTGGTAACCTGATGTTGGATGTAGAAGGGACATTCGAAGGGACATCGGATGGTCATAGAAGGCAACTTGTAGGGTATCCTAGCACATTCGAAGGGACTATCATCATTTTTCGTGGCGACAATCGGGTCAAGATCATGTATTCATAGGCGACATCGTGGGTCTATGATCTTTGTATCGAAGGACTATGATGATATGTTTGTGAGCAGCGGTGCTAGGATACCTCTATGTTCGAGGGACTTGACCATTTATTCGAAAACGAGAGAATTACCTAAGGGGTGCATGTGTGAAAAGAGTGTGTTGATTTCAGATATGTTATCTTGGAATTATGGTGATCTATGTCCAATTTTATCTTGCCATACGCCTAATTACTAGCGGTTTATAAGGTGCGAAAGTAAATTGCGGAAATGTAAAGTGCGGAAAGATAAAGTCCTACTATTACATGGCTTTGGGCGATTACATAATAGAGTGCAGAAAATAAAATCCTAATTAAACTATTACATCCCATGAGGCAATTACAAAATTGAAAAGCAAGAAAAATCGTCAAAACGTTACACCGGTGAAACGGATACATAATCGGAAAACAAGAAAATTGCATAAGAGAAAATGTTAGCAAAAGAAATATTTTGAATGAGGAAAAAGGTTTTGATTAGTCATGACAATAAGATGATAAGATAATTTTTGGTAATTTTGAGTCGATTCGATATTTAAAAACAATTAAAAGTCATTTGATGATTAATTAGCAATTAAATAAAATATGCATGCAAAAATAATAATTTAATATTAAAAATTAAATAAGTATTTTTCGATAATGATGCAAAAAGAAATATTTTTGGTGATTTTTAGATGCATGATAAAATTAATTAAAGATTAATTAAATTGTATACAAAATATTAAGAAAAATAGAAAAGCAAAAAAAAAGTTAGTTTTCAAAAGTAAAAAAATGGTCTTGCCGAGTTCGAACTCACGCCTTCTGAGATATCAAGCAACACGTTGCCATACGAGCCAAGTGGCTCTTGTGTTTAAGATCTGGAAAGAATGCATTATAAGCGAATACGTGTCATAGATTGGATTTCAACGTCGCGTCAAGAGTGGGACCTAGGTTGAATGGAGGAGCAGATCGGATGCTGCGCTTTACGCATGCCTGCTTGATTCAAATCGGTCCAGCGATCAGGGCCACTAGCTCCGATTAGTCTCTCGACAAACAAACTCCGAACTTGCAAAATAAGCAATATAAAAGGAAAGGGTACCCTACCCCTAAATCGAGAACACGATGGTGGTGGTCGTTGCCACAAACACTAATATCCACTAGTTTGATTCAAACACTTCAAATGCCCTAGCCATGGTGATTCGAGTTCTATCACGTGCAAGCTTACATGTAATGCATCATTCATGATCTAAAGCGTGTCGAGTTCAAATATGCAAGCAAAAGCAGTTAATGCATGAATAATGAAAATGAAATTCAAGAAAATACCGTCGGAGCAGGTGTACAGATACGGGTCTGGGCTTGAGTAGGGATCGGGAATGCTAACGGGATCCTCGGGAACACGATGGAAGCCTAGAACACCTTGAAACTCTGGAACTTGAATCGAAATTGCCAACTTTGTGAAATATTTTTGAAAATAAGGATTGCTGGGCTAGGGTTTACGTCCTTGGTCTTGTCGATGTCTTGAGTATTTATAGAGTAAGAATTGGAAGCAAAAAGAATGAAAAAGATCTCTCTTTAATAAAAAACATTTCTCTTTCAAATCAAATCAAATCTTTTGAAAATTTGATTTTCCTTCCATGAGATCTAGCACGAAATTGCAAGTTGTGTGGCTATCTTGGACCTCAAGTTTGATAAAATCCAACCCATTTGAAAATATACCTTGTTTTCATATTTTATATAATTTAAATTTGAATTAAATGCTTTTAAATTCAAAAATAAATCAAAAAATAAAATGTGGTCGTGGAAAGGCATCAATAGGTCACAAATAATATTATGATCAAGTTTGGATCATAAAATTATAAACCCATTTGGAAAAATTGGATTTTGACAAGTATCTCTTTGTGCAATTGTCCAAAATAACTTGTACAAGGTGTATTTTGCTCAATTTTCCACATTTTGAGTGTTCTTGGACTTTTAAAAATCTCTAGGTGTCCTCTAAACAACCTCTTTGGTTTCATCTCAATTGGGTTTCCATGCTCAATAAAACTTCATTACAAAAGTTGACTTTTGTTGACTTTGAAAAGGACACGTAATGTTTTGATCCATACCTTCAAAATGAAGCATTTTTGACCATGCTTGTGAGACATGAAGTTGTAGAAAATTGAATTTCCTTCAAAATGAGAGGTGGTGGAAAAATTTACGAGAAATTATGAAGAAGTTATGCTCATCAAAGTTCGATTGACTTTTTGGAAAACCTAATTTGGAAAGTTTGACTTTTGAGCAAATCTTGAGTTTTCTTGATGAATCATGATCAACCCTTGATCAAATGATGAATGTGACTTCAAAATGAGGATGTTGACCAAAATCATGAAGTTTGTTGTATGTTGACCACATTTGACTTTTGTCAATCTGATGATTTTCAACCATCGACCAATTATGCGAGGAAACTTGACTTGTGAGGCTTGAAACTTGACATGGAGAATCTTTGAAGCATATGAGGAGGCATGATGACCATTGGAGATGTTGGAAGTCCATCTTGATCACGGATTGCCAAACCCTAGTTTGGGTTGATTGTCTAGGAGAGGTTTTTGATCAACCCTTGAGGAATGGATGTGAAATGTTTTTGAGAAGTAGGAGGGAAAATTTTGGGGTATGACATGGATAGCACTATTCTAAAGGAAAGTAAAATAACACGGAAGCAGGCGTTACGAGTAGGTAGTAAGACTTTTAGTTGCTTGCTCTATCAAAATACTTTTTCACACCTCCACTTTTGTCAAAGTTCAAACACTTTTCAAAGCGAAACATTTCAAACACTTAGTAAACATTCGGCGTGAATCATTACGAGTCAAAGCGAAATACTTTTCAAAACATTTTCAAACACACACCACGAGAAAGCAAAATTTTAAAAGTGACTAAAGCAACCAAGAGCCGTAGATAACTACGGATGGAAAGGATGCTAATACCTTCCTTTTCATAACCTTCTCCCTTACTCGAGTCTAACGAAGGTCTTTTTACATTCTTTTCACCTTCCCTAATTGGATAAAAAGAAATTAGGTGGCGACTCTTGCTATACGCAACATTTTGCAATCAAAAGCAAAACAAATTCAAAGTCGGTTCTCCAAGTATTCAGAACTCTCGACCAAGTCAAGTTGCAGGTTGCTAGTTTGAAAATGGAAGATGATGATGGAGTTGTTCCAGAACTTGTTTAAGTGTTTGGACTCTATATGTTGTAGAATATTATGCGAAGTGTAAAATCAAGACAAGCACGAGTGGTTTCAAGTTTGGAAGTTTTGGCTCAAACTTGCACAAATGGAGTTTATGGAAAATGACCCTTGGCTTGTTTTGGATGATTTAAAGTTTCAAACAACTAAATGATGTTTAGAAGATATTGGAAGCTTAAGTTTGCTCGAAATTTGCAAAGCTTGAAGATTGCAAAATTCTCCTTCTTAGAACTTTGAAACTTGGAAATCAAGAAAGAAAGAAGGAAAGCTTGGATTATGATTGCTTTGGTGTAGTTTGAAATGAAGAAATGTACTCTATTTATAGGCCAAAATTTTTGAATGACAAGGCAAGGTTATCATTGAGAGAGCTTCAACTTGGCTTAAGTGGTAAGAAGGAATCTTTTGCATTTAATGCAAATAGTTAACACAACCATGGTTAAAATCTCTTCTTGATCGATCCTCTCAATCATTCCTAACTGATATTTATCGGTTATAACCTATCTAAAAGCGGTGACAGGCTTCTAGAAAGAGGTTTGTGAAAAATGACTTAGAGTTCTTGGAAAATGACTTGTAATTCATGGTCATGGAGCTCTAAGTTTATTTTCAAAACCTTAACTACACAAAGTGTTTTTCAAGTTCTTGGACATTTTGGAAAGCTTGTAACAAGACCTAAAACTTCCATGTTTTGAGTTTTCCTGAATCACAATAAATCTAGGTGAAAAATGGCCATGAAAGTAAGGAAAAACCATGTTTTTTAAAGTGTTAGAAAAAATTCAAATCTTGACTTTTTGTTGACTTTTCACATTTCTTGATTTTTATGATCATGATGGATTATTTGAAATGATTTTATGATTGAAAAGTTTGGATTTGAAAAAGTTGACCAAAGTCAAAGTTTGACTTTTGAGCGAGATAATTTTCATCGGATGATTGAAATTTATCGATGAAGAAACATGGATTTTAATGTTTTGAATCAAGAAATTAGGTCAAGATGTTGCATTGAAGATGTTAAGATCAATCTTCAAGCAAATAGGTCATCCATTGACGAGAAAGTCAATGATTCACTATCTTATCAAAACCCTAATTAGTCGATTCAAGGTAGATCATGAGAAAAAGTTGGGAATTTGAAGATCAAATGTTGATGATTGATTAAGATAGATCAGTGAGGTGAGTGGAAACTCGAACCCTAATTCATTATATCTTGAACAGATGAAATTTTGATAAAACCCTAACTTTGACTTTTAGAAGCCGCGCCACGATCTATTACGTTACGATTAGTCATGCGATGATGCATATGTGAATAATGTAAGGTGGTATCTTAGGTCAAAAATTGGGGTATGACACATGGCGGGATGAAAAGGCACTTGTCGCATGATAGGAATATTCAAGATGGTGGAGTATTCCTCCAAAGTCGGCCTAAAATATAATCTGGAACACAAAGCATCTTAACTCACGGTCATAAAATTGAAGCA
Organism: Vicia sativa; assembly: GCA_021764765.1. Taxonomy (NCBI): domain Eukaryota; kingdom Viridiplantae; phylum Streptophyta; class Magnoliopsida; order Fabales; family Fabaceae; genus Vicia; species Vicia sativa. Next base: position 71,913,672 of record CM038797.1, on the reverse strand, counting down.
ATGCCAAAGTCCATCTTTACGATACTCGGTGAGGAGATTTCAAAGCAGGATAGAATCTTCTATAGTCTTTTGCAAATATATCAAGACTCTGCGGAGTAGATCTCTTGGCTAACGGGAAAAGATCATCAAGATTCGGCATATGAAACTTGTAAACCACATTATGGCGACGATTGATCTTCCTTCGGTATCCATCTTCAAGAAATGGCCGACAACTAGACTCAAAGTCTAGATAATCACGGAAACGAAACAAATATGCATGTTAAGGAAATGAAAATAAAGGAAAACATAAATGTAATGCATAGGGTCATGAATTACGTGTATTGAACCAGCATTGTGTGGATAGCAGAACGAGTCATATGTAACATGGTCAAAGGTTAGACCCAAATCTAAATATAATAGATAATACCAAAAATACGAGAAAATACCAAGCATCCAAAAATACCGAGGATCACGGAACACAAAACCAAGTATCACAAAACTAGAATCAATACCTATAGTAATGATTTTCCCATCCACACTCACGAGTAATTCTAAATAGAGCAGGTGGTACCTAAGTGGCATCAGTCGACAATCCTCTATTTAATACCTTGCCCATGCATAAAGGGATGCATAGCAATAGTAGTATCGGAGAACCTCGGTTGAATATGGTACTTCATCTTCCACCGCGTCAAAGGAGAGATTCCACATGAACATTCGTCTATCCTATATGTCTCTGGCCTGGGTAATGGGCCTTTTACCTCTTGTAACTCCTATCCCAAATATTACATCACAGCAGTAGACAATGTACAAGATATATGAAAGCGATAAAATGTCACATAGGATGCAATGCAAGCATACAAAGAATGGTGCCATAAATGAATAAATAAATAAATACCCAGTAGAGAAGAAAATAAAATCTAGGATCGACTCCTGATCGGACCAGCAAGAGGTCTAGACGATCCCCAGTGAAGTCGCCAGCTGAAACAATTGGTTGAACATCATTGGATAGATTATCAATGAAGTCACCATCGAACATTTTTTATCCCGCAAGAGGAAAGAAAACATCGAGTAAACATGAGGGAGAAATCATGGTCTTCGACCAAGAGATCGGGTAAGGAGTACATTATGCGAGGGAGGTATTAGCACCCCACGCTGTAGTACTCTACAATATCCACTTCTACTTTCTATCTAAAGGGTGTGTTATATCTATCTATCGCAATCGCTACAATGTATCTGAAAGAAAAAATTAAAGAAAACATGGGAAAAGAAGGAAGTTTTACAAAGTTTTGCTCGATGGAGCCCGTGACAAGATGCCTATGTATTCCCTATTGCAATGGGAAAGTCAAAGCGTCGTGGTTCGGCTCACATGTTTTTGTGGTTCAGTTGCTTTTAGTAAGTTCGATTACGTATCCTTACAATCGCAACTCGTGCTTGGTGTTGTAGCTATAATAAGTCTTATGCTCGACGCTCGCACATAGCAATTTGCTCGGATTTGAAGGAACCTTTTTGAAAAGGTTTTAAACAAAAAAATGGTCGTAAGCAAAAAAGTTTGAAGTGAGGTTGGTTGCTTTTCCTTTGAAAAGAGTTTGAACCATTATTAAGTGTTTTAATTTTCAAAGAAAATAAAACAAGTTTTAGTTTTATTACATGCAAAGATGCAAAAGAAATAAGAAAACATGTAAGGGAGACTAACTAGATTCTACCCTAAGGTTATCGAGCAAAGTTGGACCTAAGGTTGAGGATATAGGGGATACCTACCTATGTTGACATGCAAAGAATGAAAATCCTAATGTCTAGGCGAGGGATCTATCCTAAGCGGGTGGTCTGAGGAAGCTATCCTATATCCGACTTAGTTATAGAACCTGGGATGCATGAGAGGAGGCAAGCAAGTGCTTTGGTAGAAGTACACAATCAAATGCCTTGCATAGACAAATGATTCACACATGTGTAGGAGAATATGGAAGTCCCATAACATGTGATGGTAGCGAGCATACGAGTCGACTGGGCCGACCATTCGATTCCCAAGAAGGTATCACAACATGATATGAATTATCGTGTGAAGAGCATATAAGTGTGGGTATCAAAGCAATAAATGTGAACCCAAAGAGAAGGCGTGAAGAGTCAGAATAGGGGACTCTTTCCACTTTTATTATTGTGAGGGTTGATTCAGACCTTTTTGCGTGCCCATCATATCATTATCACATACAACACTGTAGATCTCATTAAAGCGAGTCTTTGCTTGGTGGTGCCGCAGAGGTTTGCCTAACCACTCTTGACCTATGCAAGCACAAAAGTAAACACCGACCAAAAGTACCTCCCATGCATGGGATTTTTAAACAAACCACACAAGTAACAAACGAAATTGCCCTAAGCGATTATTTAAATAAACGGAGGGGTTCTGAGCATGCTCCAACTACAAAAAGCCCCATCATGCATCTCTATTCCTTCTTCTCGTGGAAAAAGAAAGTGGTAAAACCTTACTTCTCATGCTCTCTAGAAAAGCGGTAAAGAATGAGATAAAAGGTATAGCAAATCTTGAGCGAATAACAATATGTTAGCAATATCAAGCAAAATTTCTCTAGAAAACTTCAAATGCTGGCGACAAGCAATGAAGAAAACTGGTGAGTAATGCACAGAGGCATCAAATCATGATCAGAATGTGCGTTCGTACAAATCCGATGCAAATAGACCTGCAAAGATTGAAATTTAGACAATACAAACAAAGGATATGCATAGCATGCATAATCAATCGAGCGTGCGTTTGTACACATCGAGCTAAATCGATAAACACAGGAGAAGGTCAAAACCAAGCAAAGTAGTCAAAATAATGCATAAAGTATACGGTATCGAATATGTGTCCATTCACATTGAAACAATCCAAACTTGCAAGAAATCACAATCCGAACAATGTAGACGAGAATGTCGTTTATATCGAATGTGTGTGTAAATAATTGAAAACATAAGCAATGCGGACAAAGAATGTGTGGTGCAAATGAGTCGAAATGTGTGTTCATGCAATTCAAATCAAATGATAATCTCAAGAAGGTAAGAATAGAGTTGTTCATACAATATGAGATTGTAATGACTCAGACATGGTACAGTAACCACTTATAATTATTAAATTGTTACATGTTGTTTTATTCATATATTCTGAATATTATACCAATTTAAAGTTTAATATTCATTGAGTGTCAAACATCGGACATGACATGACATCACGTGTTAAGTTTGTCTGAGTGAAAGGAGAAGATCAACAAGGACCTTGTTGTGCTTGATTATCACCTTGTTTATCTTTGTAGAAAGTTTATTCTTGAAGTTTCTTACAACTTATGTTGTTATTTTGAAGGCCCAAATCCAGTTGGGTAATAGGTTATAAATAAGCGATTGTAACCTAGTTTTAGTAAGCACAGTTTTGAAAGATGTAGTCTTTAGGGTTAGCCATAAGTGAACCACCGGATTGTGGGATAGTCGACTTGTGCCTCGAAGTGCTGTAGGAAAGAGATTTATTTTACTCTCTGAAGTTGTGAAGCAATGAGTGTGTTATGTCCTTGGAAGAAATTGTGAAGTAATTCAAGTTAGTTGTGTCCTGAGTTGGTGGTTTGTGTTTGAAGTGAGGTATCTTCATTGTTTTTGAATTGTGTTTAGAGTGAGGTATCTCAGTGATTGTATTAGGAGCCAAGTCGTTGATGCATTTGCTAGGATGTAATTTCTATACATCAGCGAGGTGATTGGAAGTGAGCGAGAGGTTCTCATATCTAAGTGTGGTATCTTAGTTAGAAGGAAATTGGATGGTGCGATTAAGTGAGAAGTGTACCTGAGGTGAGTTCCTACGAATTAATACTACTAATAATGGACTTCATTCTGGCTTGGTATGTACCTAGATGTAGGTTGGTTAGAACCGAACTGGGTAAACAATTATGTGTGTTTTTTATTGTTCTTTGCTTTGTTGATTGTATGCTCTACCTTGTCTATTTTATAATGTCGGATCAAATGTCACGATATATTGAGTGCGATAACCTTTGGAATTTCAATTGGTATCGAGCAAGCATCTGTATGTTTCTAGATGAGATCCATAGGGGATACTTTACGGTTGTGTACAAGGTAAATGATTGTTTAAATAAGAATGTTCATATTGTATGGTCCCTTGAAGTGGAGGATGAACCTATTTATGGAGAACTAGACCAACCTGACCAGAACTGTTGTACCTTCTCGAAGAGAGGAGATAATGAAGCTAAAACAAGAGTTAAATTCAAAGACTTCATGCGGGAGTGAAAATTTTTGGATTGAATTGTTCAACCTATAATCGGCCGGAGAAAAGATTGTCAAAACCTTCATGCGGAATGAAGATGTTGATAAGGTAAATTTTGTGCCTATGTGTTTCCATATTGGTGGGATATTGGTTGGGTCTATTCTTTTGCTTGTAAGAAGCAAAGCTTATTGTAGGTTGATTTGTTTCAATCCTTATGTGTTATGCTTACAAGTGAATTATGGAGTAAGCATTGTGTAAATTCTATTGAAGTATGGCTATATTCCGCTGCATAGCTTGACCATTATGTGAAAAAAGGATCCTAGGTTTATTTTTATTCAACAGAATATTGATCGGATTTTACAACATATTAAAAAGTGTCAAAGATACTTAATATTTCCTTAATTCCACTCATAAAGGCACTTATTAATAAAGTTGATGAGTGTCGATTGATCAATGATTCTCATATACATCAAATTGTTTGAAGACTATCAAGGATGATGTGTTCCAAGGAGATGGGCGATGTTTTATGGGATGTTAGAATATTATTACTACTGGTATCAGATGCCAATTGAAGAACAAATGTTGGGTGCTATACAAATATTGTGTGGTACATATGTTTAAAGCACGCTCTTGATGAAGAGGAGACATACGTGTAGTTGATCGGGACACGATCAACAACTCTTATACTCTCTAGATATTAGTTTATTTAAGCCTAAACATGAGAGTATAGAAGTTAAGCTCAATACAAGTTAAATACTCATAAAGGTATACCCTTTAGTCCCTTTATGTGAAATCAAGATGAGCTTATATCTGGTACATTCTTCTGATCAAAGGAACTAGATATGTGGAGATTTGTTTACGACCATAGAACAAATTTTGTTTGGAGCTGAATATTGTGTCTCAACCACAGTGAATCATGGTAAAAAATGTTGACTTCCCTAAATATTGTCCTTGAAGGGTATTGCCAATAAGAATCAAGAAAGTCATTTTATATGAAGAATCAGAATACTTCCGTGTCATGCCATAAGTAAGTACATTCTAGAAACCTAGTTGAGGAATCTCCTGTGGTACACTATGACATCCATCATCTCAAAATCATAATGAAAGTCTGAAGAAAAGCATTGAGATGTGGCTCATTATGTTAATTATTTAGATGTAAAGTTGGCAGTTGCAGTGCTTCCTGTGTTCCCCCCAAGTGTTATGGACGAGATATTATAGATGTTACCCCCAAGAACCATAATGGATGATGTCATATCAGATGTTAAAACATCATCTTATTGTCTTCGTTCATGAGAAATACGTATGGTTGGCGGGAAATATGTGTGAAGTTGTGTCGAATGATCTAGTGTGAGTAGTTAATTCTAAGCGACTAAGCTGGTAGGTACTTTGACGGGAGACTAAGTACTTATTAGATGTGAAACCTGAATACAAAATTCATATACTCTGTCGGGAGCTGAGTACTTGTATGATGAATTCATGGCATAATGTGAACTAAATATCAAAATTAAAGTTCACTTTATCTTCCTAAGTTTAGAAATGTGGCAATGTTATCGGTGATTATTTGAAGAATTGATCCAACTTGGAGATTCATACAAACACTTACAAATATCTTGATGGGGCTGGATATTTGTGTGATAAGATATTATGAAATCTGAATCAAGAAGAGATGAAGTGTGTGATGTATAGAAGAGAATGTGCTACATAAAATACAACATCACAACTATTGAACACAGAGATTGAAGGAGGTAAATAAGGCTCGGACTTATCTTTTGAAGACATATATATGGTTCACTATAAGGTTTCTTATATTACAAGTTACGAGGTGTGGCATTCTAAATCTTGTGTAGCAAGCAAACTAAGGATTCCTAATTTGGAAGCGTGTCAAATTCAAATAAAGAATACTTCAAGTAATATAAGGATCAACATTTAAGAAGTCCTTATTTTGTATATTTCGGGAGAGTAACAACATATGGTAAGCTTCATCTTAAAAGCTAAAGGAAAATTTCGATATTAATGGGGAACAACAGTCTATTTGAGAAGCAACTAATAAATGTCAAGTGTGAAAGTTGCCTTGTCTAGTGCAATTGGATATGTTTATTAAAGAAAGTTGTTATATATGTTGATGACCAACTAATGTCAAGGGGGAGATTGTTCATTAGCTAATGTGAAGGGGAGTTTATACTAGAAATCTTGAAGAAACAATATTATTGTTATCTCAGAGCCAAAGGCATATGGACTTTGTGTGAATATCCCAAATGATGTTGAAACTTCAATATCATTGAGAATTTGAAGTAAATTTAAAGCATGTTGATGGGTTCAGATTCTTTTTTTCATGGCCACCTAGAAAGAAGTTATGGCATTATATGGACAAAAGTGAAGAGTGCTTCACAGTAGAGAATCCACTAATCTAAAAAAAGTGAGTCACATAAAGTGAGTGGACAATGTCTGAATAAATGTCAGGACATCATACAGAACATGTCTATACATGGACATGTAAAATGAGGTGAACAATGCATGCATTGGGACTGTTTTTCCTCTAAAGAAACAATCAAGGGCTATTAAAAGCATTCAAGGGTAGACTGGACGATTCTCAACAAGTCAGTGATAATTTTTTAGCCTAAATTAGCGCTTAAACATTAATATATGCGTTAATCCCTAAAGCGCTACCCTACTTATAAGAGATCATAGCTATTCTCCAACCACAAGCAAACACTCAACCATTCTCTATCATGCGCTTCATTAAGGTTTGGGCAAATTGTGCATGGATTTGGTTTTGTGAAGGTTTTCATTGTCAAATTCTAGCTAAAAAGGGGAGGGGGAGAAATAATATCACACAGAAAATACAACAGAAGAAAGAAAAGTAGCAGAGAGCAAAAAGATGTCCAAGTCACAAATCAAGTTGTCACAATTTTGAACTACTTGTGACTTGTGATCTGAGTTGTGAACATAATTGTGACTTGTGCTCTAAGTTGCCTGGGGGAATTTTAGATTATCTCTTAAGAGATAATGTGTCTCCCATGGTCCTCTTCTTCCACCACCAGTGACAAGAATTGGTTCCTATCTTAAGGGGGAGTATAAGTTATCTTCTTCCTCATATGCACCAGGACTTTTCTTCCTTTTATCCTTGGCAGGCTTAATGGGAACATTCAAAAACATGAGAAGAAGTTAGACTAGATGTTGAGACATCATCTTTAACTGGAAGGCCATCAATCTCAAACTGGCAGGCCATTTGATCTTCCCTTGGAAGAACTCTGATGAAGAGGTTGTTCGTCTCCAACTCAAGCTGTGTGAAAGGACTACAAGACATAAAGGTCATGCTCTGAATACTACTGAAGACTCTCTTAATTTTTAATTGTAAATTGTTGCTTCTACTTTAAACTTCCTGTTATCATATTTATTTGTTTTAGCTAAAATTTGCCAAAGGGGGAGATTGTAAGTTCCTGAATTGTATGGATTGGCTTAATTTTAATAAAACAAATAAATAGCAGCAACAATGTTTTGTACTGTAGGATTTCTAACCTATAATCCTATCTAGAATGCCTGAACATGCTGTGTTGAAGAGTTTCAACATATGGAACAACATGTCATATGAGATGTCGAGACATCAAACATCACACTAAAAAGCTGTTAAGTTTATTACGATTCTTTTAATTAGTGCGAGAATATCACGGGAATATTATGCAACATAAGTAGCGTGAAATTAAAGGCATGTGGAGGTCCAAGAGCTAAGGAGAAAGATCAACAAGGACACGGATTATAGAAGTTATACCTTGTTTATCTACGAAAGTTTATTCTGCGAAGTTTGTTACAATTTATCTTGTTATTTTGAAGGCCCAAATCCGGTTGGGTAATAGGTTATAAATAGCGGTTGCAACCTAGTTTTAGTAAGCTAGCTGGTTTTAGAAAGATGTAGTATTTAGGGTTAGCCATGTAAGTGGACCACCGGATTGTGGGATGGTCACTAATTTATGCCTCGAAGCACTGTAGGCAAGAAATTGTGGGATGGTCACTAATTTATGCCTCGAAGCTTTGTGAAACAATGAGTGTAGTTGTGTCCTTAGAAGAAATTGTGAAGTAATTCCAAGTTAGTTTGTGTCCAGTTGTTGGTTTGTGTTTGAAGTGAGGTATCTTCAAACTGTTTTGAATTATGTTTGGGTGAGGTATCTCCAAGATGATTATATTAGGAGCCAAGCCGTTGATGCGATTCTTTGGGATGTAATTGCTAGACATCGAGGTGATTGGAAGTGAGCGAGGTTCTCATATCTAAGTGTGGTATCTTAGGTAGAAGGAAATTAGGTGGTCGATTAAGTGAGAAGTGTAAATAGGGTAGGTTTACTCCAAATTAATACTCTTGATAATGGACTTTATTCTAACTTGGTATGCCCCAAATGTAGGTTGGTTAGGCAGAACTCGGTGAACAATTATATGTGTTGTTTATTGTTTTACGCTTTGTTGATTATATGCTCTACCTTATACATTTTATAATGTCGGACCGAGATGTCACGGCATCCGAGTCGATAACACCAAAATTTCACAAGAGTGCGTGTTCATACACAAATGAGATTGGAATGTGCGTTCGTAGACATTCAAATCAGATGATAAACACAATAAAAAGGTGAAAACCAAGCAATGCGGGAAAAAAACACATGTGTGCAAGATCAAAATATATTATACATATCTAAATCTCAAGTATAATGCTTAAGGTACCTCACATTATTAACACATGTCAACAAATAACAAGGAAAATAGTAGAGCAAATTGAAGAAGGAAACTTAAAAGCGGCATGGGAAGCGAGCATTTTTAACAATGAAAGTTGATGTTCGATTGAGGAAACTAGTTTACGGAAACAAGAAGCGGTTTACCTTGATCTAGAAGCATTTGGCAAAAATCTGCACGAGGCCGGTTTCTCCAGTAGGCGGTTTACGCTTCAATCTGATTTTTAGCTAAAATCAATCTGAAACCGGTTTCTCCAAAGTGGAAACTGTTTGTTCTTCAAAAATTTCAGATTTTGCAAAAGTAATCAAAGAAACCGGTTTCTCCAAAAGTGAAACCGACTTATTCTTTAAAAATTTCCAGTTTCGATATTTTGGCATGAAAACCAATTTTTAGTGAGAGGAACCAATTTCTCTCACGAAACAACAGCTTTCAAAGGAAATTTGGCTTAAGGCTATGGTTCGAGCATTTAAACAAATACCTAACCTACACCTATCAACACATGATTTTTGTACATGATTCAAGGTTCAATCCTAAGGCTAATCACATACAAATCAAGGTTACACACAAGTCAAAAGTATCGACAATTAACCAATTGAATAAGCATTTTCTCATGAAAATTAATTAATCAACAAGTGCTTTTATCATCCAATTCGATTTCAACATTATGATCACATCAAATCAAAATTCAACACCTAATCCATAATCTCAATTCAATTTCTCAACTAAAATCTTGATTAATTTTCAATTCTAGAATAGTGCTTATTCAAGAATCGTTATTGCAAAAGTGCTTAAATCAAGAAAACTTACGTCGAAGCGAAGATGAGGATGAGGAGAAGAGATCGTCGATATCGAATCAAAAAAACCGGAGGAGGTAATAAAGAAGAGACAGCGTAAGCTTGGGGATGAAGAGAGAAAACTTTAATTCTTCACTTCACACCTTCAATGTTGTTGAATGTTCTTGAGAAAACTTGAAGAAAAGCTTGATTTGATTCTTGAGAATTAAGAGAGAATAGAAGAGTGTGTTTTTGGTGTAATTTGACAAAATGAATCTCCTCCCAATTTGTGAGAGGAAAATATATTTATAGTGTAAAAAAATTGGGCTTTGGAGTGTCTTGGATCCACAATTAGGCCCAAATCGCGATTATCCGAAAAATAATTTGTGAACAGTACCAAACACTTAGAATGTAACACCCCTTCTAAATTCCCCGCGTGTTGTACCCCAAAATTTACCCTCCTTTTTCTCGTATTTATGGCTTATAATTCGATTGCATAAACATACATGTAGTCGTATACATAGCATTGATCATGAGGTTGTCTGGTTCAAGGTAGTCCTAGTGAAAATAAACAAAAAACAGAATCAAGTTCTGCATATGTTTGTGGTCTTAAAGTTGTGCTAAAACTTCATAAATTTATCCCATCTCGGCCGTTCGTCTGATCGTGTCAAAAGTTTGATTCGCGCTAGCAAAATCGCATTTCGGACACTTTTCATTTAGAGTCTGACTTCAAATTCTCAACGGATTTGGCAGTTTTTGGCTAATTACGAAAATTATTCGGATAATCATAATTTGGGCTTGATTATGGATCCAAAGCTATAAATACATTTTGCCTTCACAAATGTGAGAGGGGGATTTCATTTGTCAAAATTTTGACCACACTCACTCAAAATTCTCTCTCTGACAAAAAGCAAGCGAAGTCAAATTTCAACTTTCCTCTAAGACCACCATAGCCACGGACCTCTACAACAAGCGCCACCATCAGACGGCGCTAAGCGTGCCTCTCGCTAGCGCGCTCGCATTCTGGTTTTCTTCATGTGCTTCTCTACTTCAATCTATAGCATCTTCTCCTCCTACATGCGTGATTAACATGGAAGGATCGGATTCCTCTTGATTTTCTTCTCAATTTCAAGATTCAAGAATTTCTCCTCATGTTCTTCAATTCTCCATTGAAATTCAAGTTTTCTTCAAGGATTCAAGCTTAATTCTAAAGATTATCAACAATTCCTCATTGATTTAGTATTTTCTTTGAAGAGCACAAGGAATTCCCCTTCAATTTGACTCAAACTTCAAGTGCAAGTAAGTGTTAGGTTCAATTAAGCACTTATTTTAAGCTGTTTCTGATTTTCCGCTTTTCTTGAAAATTGAACACTGTCATTACTTGCAAATTTTATGTAGATTCGATTCTTGAACCTTCATGCTTGAATTCTTTGTTTTGAATCGGATTTTGCAACGTTATTGGTGTCGGTGTGAAGACTTTCATACATAGTATACATGCATTTTCATTTTCTTTGCATTCTAGCCAGAAACTCATGCATCTTGCACCTTCTAACACATGCTCATGCATTGAAAGGCATTTAGCTTGATTGGTGCATTGACACATGATGAGTTAAGGTATAGCTTGCATTTGTAGTGTATCAACATGTAGCTTCTAAAGCATTTTGATCACTAGGTACATTGTGCATTGTACATAGTCCATGCATTTGCATTCAAGTGTTTGTGTTAATGTTTCAATTAGGATTTGACATGATCATTCCTCATTGCCTCATAGCATGTTTTGCTTGTGTCTATACTTGGCATGTGGGACATTAGGTGAACACAACTTGCATCATAAGCATGTTCATGCATCGGTTTTCGTTGTGGGCATTAGAATGGTTGACCACTTGCACTCCTACATATTCACACCTAGTCTTGCATAAGCATTGAAATTCGGTTTCACATTGCACTCTAGCTTGTTCATGCATAACCATACATGCGAGAACATTAGAGTTGTTGATTTGCATTCCATATGTTCGTACATAACATTGCATACATGAGCAAGGAACCTTTGATTCACCACTTACATTTCGCATATGTTCATGCATAAGCATTGCACATGAGCATTGCAATTATCGTTCCACCGTTAGCATTCTACACAAGTTCATGCTTTGACCCTCACTCATGAGCATTGGAGCTATTGTTTCACCGCTTGCATTCCGCACATGTTCATGCATAGCATTGCACCTATGAGCATTGAAAACATTGTGTCAACTTGCATTCCTATACATGTCCATGCATAACATTACATATATGAGCATTGGAATAATTGTCTAACTGTATGGATCAACTTTTGGCATGAGAGCTCCATGGACAGGTGATCTGGATCAAAAATAGCTTTTCTGCGGAGTTCTGGACCGCTTAGCGCCACTAGGGCGCTAAGCGTAAACTCTCGACTTGGGTGTTCTGGTCGCGCTTAGCGTGTATAGCGAGCTTAAGCGCGACCAGTTTTTCTTTGTTGTTTCTTGTTTCTAAGTGCAAGCAGCGGTGTTCTAACATTCTTAGGCCTTTATTTGACATGTGTTTGATCACGGGGCATGTGTTGTAAGCATACATGACACATTTCTTTGGTTTATTCACATTCGTATACTGCGTATATGTTCCTTTGCTTGCGTTTTTGGGTCTAACTCCTTTTTGCAGGTTTCTCATGTTTGTATACCCATATACATTCCTTGTGCTTGCCTCTTGGGTCCAACTCCATTCTGATTTCTTTGCGTTTGTATACTGCGTATACATCCGTTTGTCTATTTTTGGGTCTAACTCCTTCTTGCGGTGTTTTGCATTTGTACACCCACATGTGCATTCCTTTACTTGTTCTTTAGGTCTAACTCCTTCTTGCGATTTTGTTGCTCGGACGGCGCGACGCATTCCCTGCCTTGATGCCTCAGCTATTCTCACGGTTTACTCTTATTGTATGGTTGCGTACTTGAAGTTTTCGGGTATTTCCTAGCTCACGGTGCTCTTGGATTCTATATCCGTTTGTAGTTTATACACTATTTATCGCATTCTCTTACAGTTTTCCTAGATATCATGAGAAGTAGGGCTTTACAACTTTCTTTTGCCATGAGAAGTAGGAATAGAGATGCATGATGGGGCTTCCTTAGTTGGAGCATGTTCAAGAACCCCTCTGGTTTATTTAAAGACCCGTTTAGGGCAATTCTACTTGTGAAGTGTGTTTGCTCGCTTCTTGCAGGTATCCTTGGTTAGGTTGGTTCTTTAGCCTAGACATTAGGATCCACATCCTTTGCATGTCAACATAGGTAGAGATTCCCTTGCATCCTCAACCATAGGTCCGACCTTTTGCATGACAACATTAGGGTAGCGCTTAGCTAGTTTCCCTTTTCTTTCGCTAGTTTCTTTTGCATTTTGCACGTGATTAAAACTAAAACTTGCTTTTCTTTTCCTTTCAAACTCAAAACACTTAATAATGGTTTAAACTCCTTTTTCAAGGTAAAAACAACCCACCAACACAAACTTTTTGCCTTTGCGTGCTTTCATTCCTTTTTATGTTTAAAACCTTTTCACAAATAAAAAACACAAAACCCACCAAAACAAGTGAGCGAACTTCGGCTCGACTTTCCCATTGCACGCGGGAATACGTAGGCATCTTGTCACGGGGCTCGATCGAGCAAACTTTGTAAATACTTCCTTCTTTTCCCCGTGGTTTCTTATGTTCTCTTTTCTTTTGCATGCATGATAACGATTAAGCATAGATATAAAACACCCTTTAGCTAGAAATAGAAAGTGGATACCGTAGAGTACTACGGGCGTGTGGGGTGTTAATCCCTTCCCCTCGCGTAACTAACTCCCTTACCTAGATTCTCTCGATTTCACGGTCATAGGATCGCGATTTCTCCCCTCAGGTTTACTCGATGTTTTCCTTTCTCCCTCGTGAGATAAAATACGTTCGATGGCGACTCTATTTGATACCAATTATCATGTCGGAGGTTCCGCCGGTGTTTTCAGCCGGCGACTCTGCTGGGGATCGTACAGACCTCTTGCTGGTCCGATCAGGAGTTGATCCTAGCTTTCTTTTTCATGTCTATTGGGTGTTTATCTGCTTTATTTCTTTATCATCCTTTGTATGCTTTGCATTGCATCCTATGTGGCATATTTACTGCTTTCATATATCTTGTATCTAGACTGCTGCTGTGTTGGTTTATCTCTTGATCTGGGTGGGTGTTACTTGAGGTAAAAGGCCAACTACCCCGACCAGTGACACATAGGCTAGGTGGATGTCCATGTTGAATCCCGCATCCCGTGGTGCGTGTGAGGAGGCATGAGTGCAGGTCAGCGAGGTTCGATTGGCGTTGCTCGCCACACCTATTGTGTAGTCGTGAAGTACTCGATAAAGGATCGTCACTCGACTATCATTAGGGACCCCTGTTGAGTCTAGAATCACCACGTGAGTTGGGGGCGGGATATCATTACTACAGGGACCGCTGGTGACTCGGTATTTTCCGTCGGTGACTCGGTATTTTCTGATGGTGACTCGGTATTTTCTATCAGTGACCCGTGATCCCATTCAGTGGTATTTTCTAGCCGTTACTCTGTCCGGATTTCTGTTTTCTTCAATCGAGGCGAGAACCCACGCGGCAGTTTGACGGTGTTCATGGAAGTAGTAAACCCATGATCAATGCATAATGTACCAGCATCTTAGCATGTTCATTTTCTTTTCAAAAAAGATGCCAGGAAAATACATATGTACATACCGAGCATGCATATTCATACACTTTATGCATTCATAACAGGTACCTAAAACTTGGGGATTCCTCTTACTCAGACATGGTATTCTCTTTTCAGAATTGTGAATTTTGTCCCTTTGCCACTCACGGTTGAAGCGAGTAATGGAACAACTTGAGGCTGGATGAGATGAAGGAACAGATGGGATTCCTCATGCTGGACATGCAAGACTTGAAAGAAGAGAACCATCAGTTGAAAATGCAGCTGGGTTGGATGATGGGAGTTTTAGGGAATATGTTGAGAAAGGGAGATGATCGGTTTTCTGATAGCAGTCGCTATTCCTCCTCATACTCTAGGGAATTATTTGAGCCCTAAAGCTGGGCATGCATCTACTCCACCACCACATTAGAGTCTCCCGTTCACATCTAATTCCTATTGGTCAGAAAGGTTCAGGTGAAGCTCTTCAACCAAGGTCGTCACGCTCTGAAAGGTAATTCGATCCCATTCCGATGTCGTACGCTCAGCTACTTCCTCAGTTGCTCAAGTGTCGGTTGGTTGAACTCGAACACTCGCCATGCACGAGGGGTTTTATTCGAGTATGATGTGATGGCGGATGTGACTTCCATTCAGGTACCCTGTCATGACGGAGGTGTGTGACCTTTGAAAATAAGGTTCAAGATTTGCTTGACAAAGGAACTATCCCGTTTACTCACGGTGAGCATACAATCCAACTCCGATCCCGCTGATAGGATCGTTATGCTTCTCATGCCTCAAAACAAAGCTTGTGCTTGAGAGGGATAATCAATGACTCGACCGGCGGCTCATCAAGTGCCTCGCCAAAAGAATCAAAGCGGAAAACCATGCTCTTAGGCGATTCGATGTCATCTCGATGTCTTATCTTTGGCGTTGACACAATTGCTTGAGCTTAAGTTGGTAGTTCAAAGGCCATCTTGTCGCTTCCTCCATTGGACAAGCGTCCGAGTAGCTACGATGCTAATGCTTTACGCATTCCATTCGAATCTGTTGGGCACAACATTGAAGATTGCTATGCATTCAAGTGTAAGGTACAAGATTTGATTGAGGCAAAAGCTATCGGTTTCATGCGGATGGTCATGTTCGGGCCCTCCGTTAGCTCGGCGAGTGTCAAGACTTCAAAGTGCATCATCAAAACAACAAGTCAAGTCTCCTCAATGGCAATTTCAAGATTCATTTGCATTCTCATTTGTAATCTTTCTTGTTTGTTTAGTACATGCTGTATACAAAACATTTTAATCTTGATGTTAATCATAATGCATTGAATATGTTTGTCTTGAACTAATCCACTTGTATTAAGCTCTTATTTGTTTTAACGCTTTTGATATTCAACTCTTGTTAATAAAGCAAAACCTCTGTAGGGAGGATGGCGAAAATATACCAAGAATCTCAAGCGGTATTGCTTTCAAATAAAACCTCGACGATGTACAAGCCTTGTTTCAAATCCCCAAACAGGAGATATAAGGGAGTTAGACCTCGTCAACCTTTGAGCCTTAGTAGGAGTTTCTTTTACATTGGAAAAACCCTAATTATTTTGACCGGGCGGGTAGTGTTGATTAATGCGATTGAGCATTGAAACTCATCAGAGTATATTTCAAAGGATATAACAATGGCTATCCTTCAAAGGTTGAAAGCTGTAGCAATCAAGTTTCAATTGTCAACAATGTGCACCAAAGAAGACGATACTCCACGGGTACTCCTCGTCCATAAAGGACTGGATCACCATAATCACTTGTAGAAAATCAAAGATGGTGTAGAGATCAACGGTTGGTTCAACAATAAAACAAAAAATAAACAAAAAAACAATGAAAAGCCGCTAAGTCGAACTTGGAAATAAGTCGCTTAGGCAAAATAAAAGGGCAAATGTTTAAAAAAAGCAAATTGGCGACCATAAAAGCGAGATAATCAAATAACATCCTCAATAAAGAACAAAGTCGTTGATCAAGCACTAAGTGAAAGGGTGAATGGCTATCATGTAGAAACCTTGTCCTTAACAAAGTCAAAGTAGCACGATCGATAAAGCAATGGTTTCTCAACCATCGGTTTCCCACAGTGAGAGGATTGCTTGCATCAAGTTAAGCGAAATTAGGATTGGAGAATGTCATGAAGGGTGGGCACCAAATATCTTGAGCCTAAAGTCTTTCTTTCTAAAACCGTGAACAGGCCACGTTACAACCCTTAAAAGTCCTAACTGAGCGAGGTTAATTTGAAAGTTAAGTTGTGACAAGAACACGGTATCCACGACTCCTAGGAGGCTTCTAACATCTTTGAGTTGGTATCCTCAATCTTTCGCTATCTTTGCACAAAATGCAACGTTTTGACATCTTTTCAAAAGTTTTTATTTCAAGACAAGCATAAGATTTGAATTAAATTATCATTTTAGGATAAAACATTCTTTGCATATGAGCAGTGCTCAAATATCCGATGGCTTGCATAATGAGAATCGGATGAGCGTTTCGATTGTCCCAAGGGTAAGTTGTCCGAGATTACATTGAATGGCCTTTCAAAGAATCATCTTAATGGGGCATTCGAGTTGGTATTATATCCTTGAGCTCATTGAAACTGGGGCAGCCTTGTCAAGGTTGGTCAATCCTTTCAGAGACATAGGGGCATGTTGATTATCTATGTTTCACTTGGGGTTTGAAGCTGGTGTATGGGTGACAGTTTGCAGATGCCTGATTACTCGTTTGATTGAAATTCCTATATCTTGAAGAATACTCTTTAATGTAGGTTCCTCCCCCTTGAGTCAGTTTCTAGATAGAAATGGTCTCCAAATTTGATCTTTAGAAGTTTGTCAGGTTGATTTGTTCTTCTTGATTCAAGCTTTGACTTGTTGTTTTTTCCGCATAGAGTCGCACGCTCTTCGTTTGTGCAAAATTGTCGGTTATCTTACCGTGTTTGCATTACCTTTTCGGATGTTCGGGTATCCACACTTGGTGTGTGGTAATCCAAATGTTTGACACTCTTGAAGAATTATACCCCGTCTTTGGCCCGAGGGATATTATAGTTCTTGCAGACACTTCCTTTGGTGTCAATGTCTTGGCAACCTTTGTCGGAGTTCGTCTTTGTTAGACGTTCTCCTTCCCTTTCAAGTTCATCTTCACGAGATGTTCTTTCCTTGTGGTAGCGTCTACACCGCGTCCTCCTTCTCTTATCAATTCGTCTTCATATATTTTCCTTGTTCTTTATTACGTGAGTTCGTCTTGTTCGACGTCCTCTTCTTTTCCTTGCATGTTCACCCTCGGGTGTCCTTTCTCGAGTTCGTCTTTTTGAAGCGATTCTCCCTTTTATGGATTTTCTATTATCGGGTATCTCACAGCTTGGTGCCTCATATAAGCTCGGTGAAGTTCAATATCGTTTTCACTAATCATAGGCGAGAAAACCCCGAGTGAAACTTCTTTCTGCAAAGAATCAGACGCACTGTTTATCGTCAGTATGACACATTCAGTGAATTCCCCCATCAGA
Source organism: Vicia sativa (assembly GCA_021764765.1). Lineage (NCBI taxonomy): Eukaryota > Viridiplantae > Streptophyta > Magnoliopsida > Fabales > Fabaceae > Vicia > Vicia sativa. The sequence continues at coordinate 71,895,738 of CM038797.1, read as the reverse complement.
TGTTGTTATCGGCAAATCATTATTGCAAAGCATGATACCAACCCTAATACGGGTCGACAATGTCTGTCTTGGTGATTGTCCCGATGGGTGTTTATTAAAACGCAAGTGTGCCGCATCCTGTTATCCTCTGTGAAGGTTATGTGAATTATCAATCAACATTTGTTTTCCCGATGTGGCACATTGTCCACAGATGATTTTCCCCCAGAGAGTTTGCATTTCCCAATATCCCCAGTTGGAGCTGGGGCACATCCCTCTTGACATCCCTGTCATACCCCAAAATTTGCCCTCCATCTTCTCAAGACATTCCATACACCCATGCTCAAAGTTCCTCAGGGTTGATCGGACAAACCTCTCTGACAATCAACCCAAACTAGGGTTTGGTGATTCTCAGATCCAGATGGACTTCCAACCCCTCCAATGTTCATCATGCCTCCTCATATGCTTCAAATATTCTCCATGTCAAGTTTCAAGCTTCACAAGTCAAGTTTCCTCAGACAATTGCTCAGATGGTTGAAAATCAGTTGTATTGGACAAAAAGTCAACTGTGGTCAACATACAGTCAAACTTCATGATTTTTGGTCCACATCCTTATTTTGAAGTTACATTCATCATTTGATCAAGGGTTGATCATGATTCATCAAGAAAACTCAAGATTTGCTCAAAGTCAAACTTTCTAAATTAGGGTTTCTTGAGGAAAAGTCAACCAAACTTTATTGAGCATAACTTCTTCATACTTTCTCGAAATTTTCCACCACCTCTTGTTTTGAAGAAATTCAATTCTCTACAACTTCATGTTTCACAAGAATGTTCAAAAAATGCTTCATTTGGAAGGTATGGATCAAAACATTCTGGTCCTTTTCAAAGTCAACAAAAGTCAACTTTTGTTTTGAAGATATATTGAGCATGGAAACTCCAATTGAGATGAAACCAAAGAGGTTGTTTAGATGAAACTCAATTAAGATGAAACCAAGAATTGCAAGAACACGATTTCGGTTTGTCATACTTTTTAAAATCAATTCTATTATTCATGCATTTTTAACATGTTTTGTTGTTGTTTTGTGATTAGAACGAAGATTGCAAGCTTTACGGGCAATTTGATTGAGTTTCCATGGCTTAGAGCGAGAATCACCATAGCTAGGGTTTCGGCCTCGATTTAGGGCTTCTCTAAAATGGATAAATTGGACTATAAGACCACCACCATTGTGTTTAGAATCAATTTGCAATCGATTCATATACTCACGACTAATTTATATTATGTGTATGAGATTTTGAGAATTGCGGGGACTATAAGCGTCGCTTGAGGCGATGCTATATTTTCAAATATTCAAAAGAAGAAGACGAATCTTGGGGCGGTTGATGCGATCGGGAGGTGCCACTTGTTTGTAAACCACTCATTGCGTTTCCATGACACGCGTGCACTCCATTCGGTTGGTCAAAGTGTGGCTGTGTGAGCGGGGTCTGAGTTCGATTCCCATGCTCAATATAAAGCTCTAAGAGTCCTCTAACCAACCTCTTTGGTTTCATCTCAATTGGAGTTTCCATGCTCAATATATCTTCAAAACAAAATGTTGACTTTTGTTGACTTTGAAAAAAGACACATAATGTTTTGATCCATACCTTTCAAATGAAGCATTTTTGAACATTCTTGTGAGACATGAAGTTGTAGAGAATTGAATTTCCTTAAAAAGAGTGGTGGAAAATTTCTGAAAGTATGAAGAAGTTATGCTCGATCAAAGTTTGGTTGACTTTTCATTAGAAACCCTAATTTAGAAAGTTTGACTTTTGAGCAAATCTTGAGTTTTCTTGATGAATCATGATCAACCCTTGATCAAATGATGAATGTAACTAAAATGAGGATGTTGACCAAAAATTATGAAGTTTGTTGTATGTAGACCGATTGACTTTTGTCCAATCTGACTAATTTTCAACCATCGAGCAATTGTGCGAAACTTGACTTGTGAGGCTTGAAACTTGACATGAGAATCTTTGAAGCATATGAGGAGGCATGAAGACCATTGGAGATGTTGGAAGTCCATATTGATCTGAGGAATACCAAACCCTAGTTTGGGTTGATTGTCTAGGAGAGGGTTTGTCTGATCAATCTTTGAGGAATCCTTGAGTATGGATGTATGAAATGCCTTGAGAAGATGGAGGGCAAATTTTGGGGTATGACATCTGCCCCTGTTCAATCTTCTTGTACTGGAAGGGTTAGATTGGCATGTTCGCCTTTGTGACCTGGAGGTAGAAGATGATTGAACACTCAGACACAAAATTTGCACTCATTGTTGGCGACGATGCGGGAATGGGCTTCAGATGCCATTTGGAGAAGTTGGAGACTTAGGCGGGGAATGAGTCGTCACGCTAGACTTGAGATTGTTGATAGGAGAATTGCGGGGATGGGCTTAAGATGCCATCAGGAAGTCGTCACGTTAGACTTCGTGCCCATCTTTGAATGAAGTTATTGGTTTGTATTGGTTTTAACCAAATATACGATACGAAAGTGGAGAAATGTTGACAAGTAGTCGGAGATGGGCTTAAGATGCCATCCAAGGCAAGCGGGTCGTGCGCGGACTCTTGTAGTTCTTTGATAATAAGAATGAGTCGAATAGTTCTTGTGCTTTACGGGGGTAGTAGTTGGCAAAATGTGGATAGCTTCCCTGTTGTGCATCGGGTATTGGTCCATTGCCTGTTATCGGAGGATAACTTGTGATCGTTCGGATAGGGTTTCCCGTCTAGCTTCGGGTATTAATCCTGGATCCGTTGTCGGAGGACAACAAGGGTGGTCGTTCGGATAGTTTTCCCGTCTGGATTCGGGTCTTAATCCTGGACCAGTTGTCGGAGGACAACTAGGGCGGTCTTTCAGATAGTTCTCCCGTTTGGATTCAGGTATTAATCTTGGACCTGCATGCGTCGGAAGTGACTTTCACCTGTTTTGGAGAAAACAAGAGAAACTTTGATAGAATATTGTTAGTCTTATGTAAAGTATGATCCATGATGATGTGTATGAATGACATATGCATATGACTTTTCATGAATAATGTATGAATGATAGATGTTGTGGTATTTCAAAACATATCCATCTTGAAGAAGGCGGATGTCACCTTGAGGACTTGACTTCTATTTGGGGACGAAACCACGAGAAGAAAGATAATCTTGATTCCTCCGGTGCATATCGACCAAGTCTTGAGGCGGTGAGATACACTATCGAGGATCTTGTGTATAGACCTGGGAAATCGGGGTATCTTCTTGGGATTTTGTGTAAATCTGTGAGAGTATTTGGTAGTTCTTGGAGACGGGTTAGAAGAATGGAGCCCGTTGTAATCTCTTTGAGGCATAATAGATGTAGGTTTCCTCGGTGCACTATCGACCAAGTCTCAAGTCTGGACCTTCTTCTTTGAGGAAAAGGAAATTGTTGAGAGATATCTTGTTGGGGACCAATACCTCATTGGGGTGAAATGTTATTGCTCGAAGATGGGTGTAACTGATTAAGTTGAGTGGAATCTTTGCTTGGGGTTCCCCTCTTCTTTCTTGGGGAAGGTTTGTGGTGAGTGACACCTCTGTGGGGATTATGCTCTGCGAGAAGCATTGGTGAATTTCGTCGTCATCTCAATTCACGGAGCTGTAGTAGCTACTTTTGCATGTTCACTTTTCATGTTTGTGAATAGATTTTATTGTTAGATGCATATAATCATTCAAAGCAACGTTGGACTTTATGCAACGGCAACAACAAAATTATAAAGAGAAAGAAACTTGTATTTATTTGAAAGGTGGCGTATGGCCAAGTAGTTTGTATACAAGAAAAGTAAAAGCTATCGGAAACAATCTCGTTAAGTTCCAACTATGCTAGTACTCATACATTTCAACCATCATCTCCTTGCTGTCGATAGAAAGTGAGTGAATAGATTTTCGCCATTTGTGTCTTGAATGCTGATAGTAGTCGGAAGTAAGATGATCGGGACGAGACATGAGTAAATCGCTTAAATCTAACTTTTGCTTAGACCGCCCTTCGGGTTTTGGTCTACGGGATACCCTTTTGCCCACCGCCTTTTTGGTTTTCGACTTGCAGGGTGTACATGTTTTTGTATATATCCTTAACTTTTCCCGAACCCTTTTGGTTCGAGGATGCCTTATTTTTGCCTAGGCGGTCGACCTAGCGGGTCTCTTTATCGTAGTATTTTTGACTATGTCTGCGTTCACAGGGTGTGGGAAGTCCTCTCCGTCCATGGTGCTCAGTATCATAGCTCCGCCGGAAAATACTGTTTTGACTACAAATGGTCCCTCGTAGGTGGGAGTCCATTTGCCCCTGGGATCACCTTGTGGAAGAATGATCGCTTGACTACTAGATCAACGACAGTAGACTCGGTGCTTGACCTTCTTGTTAAATGTTACGATCATTCGCTACGATAGATCATCCATGGCAGATGGACGCGAGTCGTTTCTCATCAATCAAATTAATCTGGTCAAGGCGAGTCTGGATCCAATCCTCTTCACCTAACTCTGCGTCCTGGAGGACTCTGGTCGAGGGTATCTGAACCTCGATAGGTAGGACTGCCTCCATATCGTATACAAGAGAAGGGGTTTCCCATTGACGTCCGTCTTGTGGTGCGATAACCATGAAGAGCGAATGGTAACATCTCATGCCAATATTTATAAGTCCTTTGTCATCTTGTATAATCTTCTTAATGTTCTTGTTGGCGGCTTCCATTCGCCATTCATCTTAGGCCGATAAGGAGAAGAATTGTGATGCTTGATTTTGAGCTGGTGCGAGTTCGGTGATCATCTTGTTGTTGAGATTAGAGTCGTTATCTATGATAATCTTTTCGAGTGCCATACCGGCCGGATAAGATTATGTTTGATGAATCGAGCCACAACATTCTTGGTATGATCTGAGCGAGGCTGCCTCTGCCCACTTGGTGAAATAGTCAATTGCCACAAGGATGAAGCGATGTCCATTGGAAGCGTGGGCTTGATTTCTCCGATCATGTCAATGCCCACATTGCAAAGGCCAAGGGGTTAGAACATTCGAGTCGGAAGTGCGTGTACTTTGTCGCATAAATCGGCATTTGTGACAAGATCGAGCGTAGCGGTGACAATCGACTTCCATAGTGGACCAATAGTAACTGTTCTCAAAATCTTCTTAGCCATCGATATGTCCCTTTGGAGTGGGTACCAAATGCCGTGTAACTCTTCCATGATACGTTACTGCTGTTTCCGGTCTACGGAGTAAGCACAAGTCGTGATTACGCTTGTATAAGATGCCATTCTTTGAGGAAGAATTTGGATGCAAATCTTCAAGAACTTCTTATCATTGGCGGATGCCCCGGGATATTCTTGAGTCTCGGATACCTCTTCACATCATAGTACCAAGGTTTCTCTTACGTATCAAGTTCATAACAATACTGGTTCGTCAAACCTCTCAATGATGATCTGGGAGCCTCGTTGTCCCATCTAACTTTGAACATAGACGACATAGTAGCTAATGCATCGACAACGATTCTCTTCTCGTGGAATATGGTTTAATCTCTTGAGTAAGGAATCAAAACAGAACATGCTCTCGATATGGAATGAGATTCGGATGCCGTATCCCACTCGCCATAATCATTGATCACCTGGTGAGTCTCCATACACTTGCAAGAACTTGATTCTTAAGTCAATAAGACTTTGATACCCATGATGCGCTTCATATTCGGCCATGTTGTTAGTGCAATGAAACATAATCTGGCGGTGAAAGGCGTATGTCCAGGGGATGTAATGATGGCGCCAATGCCATTGCCAAGTGCGTTTGAGGCTCCATCAAAACCATGGTCCATCGGGATCCTTGTTCGAGGTCCTTAAATGGGACTGGTTCTTATGATCGATAACTAGTAAGACATCTTGAAATTGAGCGCATAGGTGATAGTCATCTACGACGATATGAGCCAAATGATCGGCTACTACACTTCCTTTGATCGCTTTAGAAGTATCTTTGGATGTCGTATTCGGTCAAGATCATCGCCATCTTGCTATTCTTCGGGAGAGCTGGTTTCTCAAATATGTATTTTATCGGATCCATCTTGAAATCAACAAGGTAGTGTGAGTCAACATATCTGTCTTAGTCGTGACAAACCAAAGCGTTACAAGTTTTCTCGAGTGTGAGTATCTTGTTTCAGTCGGTAGCTTTTTCTAAGGTAGTATATTGCATACTCTTTTCGACCCGGACTCGTCATGTTGCCCCAACACACCCCATTGAATTCTCTAACACTGTCAAGTACATGATGAGAGGTCTTCCTTCGGCGGGCGGCATCAAAATGGGTGGATTCTGTAGGTACTCCTTGATTTTGTCAAAAGCGATCTGGAAATCGTCGTTCCATTCTACTACTTGATCTTTCTTTAGTAACTTAAAGATTGGCTCACAAGTAGCAGTTATGTGTGCAATGAATCTGGCAATGTAGTTCAATCGGCCCAAGAAACCTCTGACTTCCTTCTCGGTGTGGGGAATTGGCATTTCTTGAATGGCTTTAACCTTGGCGGGTCAACTTCAATACCTTTTCCATGACAACAAACCCTAGGAGTTCGGATCGACTCCAAGGTGCACTTGTTAGATTAAGTCTCGATCTGCTTCTTCAACCTATCAAGCAGTTTCTACAAATGATCATGGTGTTCTTCCTCGATGCGTGATCGAGCTATCATGTAAATCGACGTAGACCTCTATCTCGTGATGAATCATGTCATGGAATAAAGTCACCATAACCGCTGATAAGTGGCGCCCATATTCTTGATCCGAGCGACATAACCTTGTGTGAAAGTGCCTTTGTATAGAAAGTAGTCTTCTCCATGTCTTGAGGAGCCATTTTGATCGATTGTAACGGAGAAACCATCCATGAAGGAGAAAACCTTATCTTTGGCGGTGTTGTCAACGAGCGTCAATATGAGGAAGTGGAAAATCGTCTTTCGGACTCGCTTTGTTCAGATCTTTGTAATCTACACACATTCGTACCTTGCCATCCTTCTTGGGCACAGGCACCACGTTAGCAACCCACTGTGGATAAGAAGTAACAGCTAAGAAACCGGTGTTGAACTGTTTCATAACTTCAGCTTTAATCTTCTTTGACATCTCGGGGCGCATCGTGGACCTTTTGTTTCACAGGGAGAAAACCTTCTTTTGTCGGCAATCGGTGTACCACAATATCAATGTCTAAACCTGGCATGTCTTCGTATGACCAAACAAATACCTCAATATAGTCTCGTAGCATCTGAACCAATCTTTCTTTGACACTGTTCTCAAGACCCGCTCCTATCTTGATCTCCTTTTTGTCTTCATTAGTACCCAATTCACAACCTCAACTGGCTCTTGTGTGGTTGTATAACTCGATCTTCTTGTAGTAGTCGACAAGTTATCCGGCACTTCACAATCTTCCTCACCTTCGTCTTGACGGTAGATCGGATTATCGAAGTCATATTTAGCAATAACGTGTTATCAACGAGATTCGGAGTGATTGCGAGTGTATCACATGGGTGTGTAAGAAACACATAGCTTTTGAAGGGGTGATAGAGTAAAAGAAAACAAACAACAATTGAATGCAAAAGTCCAACGATTTTATTGAATGAAAATATGCAAATGATGAGATAATAACCCTCACAACGAGCCATGATGCCCGGCAAGGCACTAGGCTCGAGTTTATTGTTCAAAACATAGAAAATACGAAAACAAAAAACAAGATTACTCTGTCTAAAGGAGATTGGTATGATGTCTTGATCTTCCAATTCTTGAGTCCGTTGTCGAGTTAGGAAGATCCACTAGCGATGTCGAAGTCGTTGTCGTCGTCTTCCATAGCATGGATTCCACTGGCGATGCGGAAAGGAAGTTGGCGGCACGTTCGCGGCATATCATCTTGACCCTTGATGGTAAAGCCTAAACCGGTCTTGTCGATTTGAAAGAAAGATCGGCTGTCCCAAATAGTACTACCTCCTTTTTTGCTGCTTGAGCATCTTTGTGAGGCCAACCTAGGTAGACTTGCATAACCGGGAGTGGCGGAGAGTCAGGCATGACTGGGATTGTTTCAAAAGCTTGACGGTCTCGAAGAATTCACCTTCCATCTCGAGTATCGGAAGATTGTAGATGGTGACCATGTATTCTTCTTCACCACATGTAACAACTTTCCCTTCACCGGATACCTCGACCGATGCAAGAGTAGAGTGGCCTTGCCCATGTATCCAAGGCGTCCAAGTAGGTAAGAGTAAGCTGGACGGATGTCCATGACAAAGAAAGTGGAATCAAAGTCGGGAACCAACTTTGACGGGTGAGTGAGCTCTCCAATCTGTTCGCTTGGAACCATCAAAAGCTCTCACAATAATGTCACGGGTCTCGAGAACCAACCCTTCGACATCAAGTCGATCAGCGATCTTTGGAAGGATATTGAGCCGGTATCAACCAAAACATGAGACAAGGTAGTGCCCTTGCACTCAACGAGATGTGCAAGGCTTTGTTATGTTTCTTTCCGAGTCAAATCAACATCGAGAAGCCTGGCCGTTGTTGGCAGCCAGGCTAGCAATACAAACTTCAAAGCTGGTGGGTGGTAGTGTCTTGCGATGCGTGAGCATTCTTAGAAACTTCACCAAGGCGTTAGCATGAGCCTCGAGCACAGAGCGAGCAAGCATGGATATCTTGGAGATCTGTCCCAACTGTTCCACAACATTGTAGTCACTCTTCTTGATAATCTTGAATTTCCTCCATTTCTTGTTTGGAGTGTCTTGACAACTTCCTTTGGTACTTAGGTTGGGGGATGAGTCCTTTGGTTCTTTCCCTCTAGCTTGGGAATGGGTTGAATAATTTGGAATCTGAGCTGGAGTCATGATGTCTTTTGGAGGAGAGATTTCGGAGAGAATACTCTTCGGTTCTGGTTACCTTACTTGATCCGTTGATGTTGTCAATGTCGAGAATGGTAACTTCAGTGTAAGATCTTCGATAGTCGGAGGGTCTTGCTTGACCCATGATAGTAAACATCGACTCCATAATTCCAAGGGATAGCCTTGTCGGAGGAATATGGGCTGGTCCGAGAAGTAATGATGAGAGGTGCCACTCTAGGCACAGAATCGGCAGAGGAAATCCTTATAGTGTTAACATCAGCGTAGTCTTATGGGAAATCGTCACCCAATCCGGTTGCCTTAACATCTTCAATAGGAATCTTGTAGCTCTCAGGGACAGTATACTTCACCATGTAATCGTACTTTCCACTTAGCTGCCCCAAGGTATCCTGCTGATGGTGCAGTTTCATTCACCTCCTCGATCTTCAACTTAGACATATCTTCACACAGCTTCTGCACAGGTGGTTTCAGGAATAGTATCTCATGGTTATCCATCATGCATAGAACACGTCTTCTCAACCAAGCGCAACCATCAGGTGCAGATGGGCACCAACGACAATTCCCCGGGCATCCTAGATTGACACCGGCTTGTAGCAAATTCTTCTTAACAGTCATCAGAGGAATGGTCAAGTCATCTATGTTGAAAACATAAGTGTCCTCCCCAACAGCATTGGAACTCTTGTCATGGTTAGGCATAGGCGCGTTGATCACATTCGAGTCTCAACGGAGGATCAAACTCAATCGCTTAGCTTCATCAAATCTTGAATCTTGTTCTTGAGCCCAGCGGTTGTCGATTGTCGTGCCACGGTTGTTGGAATGGTACACTTAGCATTAGGATTGTATCTCGGAGAGGAAGTGTTGATATTTTGAGAAGGATCCCTCAAGGTTATCAGCTCTGCTTTCAACATGTGTTGCAAGGCTTGCGACAATGGCATGTTGATCTTAAGCTGTCTTGGCGTTAAGCTCTGGCGTTGTCTCATGAGGTTGTCTTGATGTAGGATTGGAGATCACAACTTCCCCCAGAGATTGAGCACGGTCGGTCTTGGCTCGGCTTTTCTGACCATACACAGCATTAGTTTCCTTCTTACCACCAAAAGATCTCTTCAGCATTTGAAGATGACTCTATCTGAATCTTCCCACTCTTGATACCGACTTCAATCGCTGCTTTGTCAATACCATTTCGGTGAATCCGGTGAAGAGTTTCAATCGGATGATTGAAGAATGGGCTGTCGGTGTTCCATGAACATATCAACCAACTCCCTATTGGACAAGGGTGGTTGAACTACACTGCTAGATCTCTCTATTTACGAGCATACTCCTTAAACTTCTCGTCACGACCCATAGACATGCTCTATAGTTGCATGCGAGTGGGTGTCGATTCGACATTGTACTCACTTGCTTGTAGAAAGCATCGCTAAGTTACTCCAGTGCGGATACGGTCATTCTCTAGTGATAATACCACTCCAAGCGAGTCCGGACAAACTCTCTTGAAAATAGTGCATCCACAACTTTCATCATCGGTGTGGGGTTGATCTTTGAACATAGGACTTCAAATGACTTGGACAAGACATGCCATCATACTTGGCAAAGTTGGAACTTTGAACTTGGGAGGAATCACCACACTAGGAACAAGGCTCGGATCATCAAATTCACCTAACATTTTCAAGTTTTCCACAGCATTCAGACGGTCTTCAAGTTGCTTGTATTTGTCATCTTCATCAGTGTACTGGCTATAGTCAGAGCGATCCTCTCTCTCTTTCTCAGGCTCACGTTGATCATCTTCATTACCCTTGACACTCCCCTCATTCTTGACACTTCCTTCAGAGAGCTCTATCCGGCTAACCCTTTTAGGACCACCTTTGTAGCGTCTGCCCATGTTGAGAAGACGAACAACCTTCTTCTTTCTATTGATGAGCTTCTTGAGATCTTCTTGGCCTTGGACCAAGCTGGTGAACATCTCTTGGCCCAGCATTCGAGCTTGGAGATCTTTGACAGACTGTTCAAGAGCCATTTCTGCTAAAATAAATAGAGAGAATGAGAAAACCAATCTTCAATGTACCTGTTATGCAATGTTATGCTATGATATGCAATGTTTATGCGAATGCAATGCAATGTTTTCAAGGACCTTAGAGATTTAAATTTGTTAAACAAGCAATGAACAAACATTTATTAGTTCTCTTTTTATTCTTTTTCTTTTTAAGCACAAGAGATAGTTCAAAATAATAAAAGAAAAACATATAAATCCTAAAGCTCTAAGTCTCCCATGGGTGCTTCCTCTTGGTGCCGAGGTAGGCGTTGATGCTTCGCTCCTCGTGAAGTAGCTTGGTCAACTCTAGCACTTTCTTCTCACTTGCATAGCACTGAGCTTCAAAGGTATCCCTCTCTTCTTTAAGCTGAATCCAAGATCTCTTCAAGTCTTCAAAATCAATAGGCATGTCGGGATGGAGAACAGTATAGGGTACGTCACCTATAGCAACAGGTTCCATAATTACGGGTAAAAGCAGTGAATGGCATCATGAGGTTTTGAGCTCGAGCTCGCACCCATTTGAGGTAAGGTTCCCAAGGAATGGAGTTCGGTGCCCCAAAGTCTTGGTATCGATCTTCTTTACCATGCCCCAGCGTGTATGAACCTTAAATCGGTAATGCGGAGATCGTGATTGTAGTCGAACACAATATCTTGGAGAAGCATATCATGTGGACCATCTCTTCGAGCAAAACCAAACTGACGTAGAGCTAAAGAAGGGTTGTAAGTAATACCTCCCCTTATATCAAGGAGTGGTACATTAGGGAATTCTCCACAACGCTCAATGAAGGTGAAATCCTTTTGAGAGAAAAGACACCAACGGATATCTGAATGAGAGAGTGACATTAGTCTTTGAGACCACTTCAATCTTTGTTCATTCTTCAAAACTGATGGAGGAAGGTGCGAAATAAACCACCTGGAAAGTAACGGGATGCAACACATGAGAGTTCCTTGTCGCTTAGTAGTACGTGTGTGGAGAGAATGTAGGATGTCTCCAAGTAAGGTAGGCACTGGATTGCGGGTGAGAAACAACTTGATGGCATTGACATCCATGAATTGATCCGAGTTAGGGAATAGAACCAAACCATAGATTAGCAAGGCCACAATATCTTCAAATGCATGAAAACTCATAACTTTGAGGAATTCTCGGGCTTTCTTTATCAGGAACTTGGCAAGTAAACCCTTAACTCCGCTTCTAGTTTCCCAATTGGCTTCAATGTCTGAGCGCTTAAGATGTAAGGCTGATGCAATGTCTTCGTACCTAGGAACTTTTTCTAGACCGGTGAATGGCATTTGGTCAAGAATAGGTATCCCAAGCATCTTAGAGAACTCTTCCAACGTAGGAACCGGTGATAATGCAGGAATGTAAAGCAATGGTGTTTCGGATCAAAGAACTGGAATAGGACGTGCATCATATCTTCTTCAAAACCGGAGGTAACCAAGTCAAGTAGATAACCATGTCTCTTGATGAACTGGGCATGATCGGGAATTTATGAAACCAATTCTTTGGTGAGAAGGTATACCCATGAAGTTGATTCGGATAGTCTTTCTAGAAGCCATAATCCCTACAAGCAGAGCAAAGATAAATCCCTAGGTCCTTGAAATAGTTAGAGATGATATGCAATGCAAATGATGTCATGATGTCATGTTTAGCACACACAAACAATTCACACAATGAGCCTAGGTTTAAGGCTTGCAAGAGGTATAGGTGATTACCCACCAAAAGTTTGAGTTGGTTCATCCTGTCCTATAATAGTAACGGGTTCTAGGAATCTCATATCATTGATCTTTCTAGTAGGCGTTTATTTCAATAAGACTACCAAGTGGTCGACGAAAATATCCCAAAGTCGATCTCAATGAGCGTAGCATCGGTATCAACCAACCTTAGTCGCACCAAAGCCGACCATCTCACTACCTTCTAATGGCCAAGATGGGTCAATTAAGGTTCTAAAAGTTTAGTTAGTGCTAGATGACACCACGCAGAAGCCAAATACTATCCTCAACTTGGAAATGAAGAGTATCGGGACATCCAAAGTGTCACACTAACGTAGCTATCATGTTGACCGTTTCGATATCGTCTAGCAGTCATGACGATTTATTGCTACTTACCTAAAAGGAAACTTCGGATCGGTGTAGGATCCCCCACAAATATAATACCCAAGCAACCCTTAAAGATAAAGCAAGCAAGTCAAACAAAAAGCAATAAAGATGATCTAGAAATCCTTAAGGCATTCTCTCTTTAGGGTGTTTCCCAGTAGTCTGATTACATGTCTGGTGAAGCCGACTTTGTAGGTTTTGTATCACAAATGTGCGGATAGCAAGAGTGCCACCGACTTTTCTTTTATCCAATTAAGGGAAGGTAAAAAGTACAGAAAAAGACCTTCGTTAGATTCTGAGTAAGGGAGAAGGTTATGAAAAGGGAAGGTATTAGCACCCCTTTCCATCCGTAGTTATCTACGGGCTCTTATTTGCTCTTAGATCACTTTAAAATTGTGCTTTCTGTGTGTTTGACAAAAATGTTTTGAAAAGGCATTTCGCTTTGACTTTGTAATGATTCATGTAGGAATGTATACAAAGTGTTCGGAAATGTTTCGTTTTGAAAAGAATTTGAACTTTGACAAAAGTGTGAGGTGTGAAAAGTATTTGATTTGAGCAAGTAACTCTATTGAAATAAACACCTACGAGAAAGATCAATGATATGAGATTCCTAGAACCCGGTTACTATTATAGGACAGGATGAACCAACTCAAACTTTTGGTGGGGTAATCACCTATACCTCTTGCAAGCCTTAAAACCTAGGCTCACTGTGTGAATTGTTTGTGTGTGCTAAACATGACATCATGACATCATTCGCATTGCATATCATTTCTAACTATTTCAAGGACCTAGGGATTTATCTTTGCTCTATTTTGTGAGGTATTATGGCTTCTAGAAATACTATCCGAATCAACTTCATGGGTATACCTTCTCAACTCAAAGAATTGGTTTCAGAAAATTCCGATCATGCTCGTTCATCAAAAGATATGGTTATCTACTTGATTTGGTAATCTCGGTTTTGAAGAAGATATGATGCATGTCTATTCCGAGTTCTTGATCCGAAACACCATTGCTTTACATTCCCAGATTATCAGTTGGTTCCTACCTTGGAAGAGTTCTCTAAGCTACTTGGGGTACCAATTCTTGACCAAATGCCATTCACCGGTCTAGAAAAGGTTCCTAGGTACGAAGACATTGCATCAGCCTTACATCTTAAGCGCTCAGACGTTGAGGCCAATTGGGAAACAAGAAGTGGAGTTAAGGGTTTACTTGCCAAGTTCCTAATCAAGAAAGCCCGAGAATTCCTCAAAGTGATGAGTTTTCATGCATTTGAAGATATTGTGGCCTTGCTAATCTATGGTTTGGTTCTATTCCCTAACTCGGATCAATTCATGGATGTCAATGCCATCAAGTTGTTTCTCACCCGCAATCCAGTGCCTACCTTACTTGGAGACATCCTACATTCTCTCCACACACGTACTACTAAGCGACAAGGAACTCTCATGTGTTGCATCCCGTTACTTTCCAGGTGGTTTATTTCGCACCTTCCTCCATCAGTTTTGAAGAATGAACAAAGATTGAAGTGGTCTCAAAGACTAATGTCACTCTCTCATTCAGATATCCGTTGGTGTCTTTTCTCTCAAAAGGATTTCACCTTCATTGAGCGTTGTGGAGAATTCCCTAATGTACCACTCCTTGATATAAGGGGAGGTATTACTTACAACCCTTCTTTAGCTCTACGTCAGTTTGGTTTTGCTCGAAGAGATGGTCCACATGATATGCTTCTCCAAGATATTGTGTTCGACTACAATCACGATCTCCAGAATTACCGACGAAGGTTCATACACGCTTGGGGCATGGTAAAGAAGACTGATACCAAGACTTTGGGGCACCAGAACTCCATTCCTTGGGAACCTTACCTCAAATGGGTGCGAGCTCGAGCTCAAAACCTCATGATGCCATTCACGCCTGTTTTACCCGTAATTATGGAACCTGTTGCTATAGGTGACGTACCCTATACTGTTCTCCATCCCGACATGCCTATTGATTTTGAAGACTTGAAGAGATCTTGGATTCAGCTTAAAGAAGAGAGGGATACCTTTGAAGCTCAGTGCTATGCAAGTGAGAAGAAAGTGCTAGAGTTGACCAAGCTACTTCACGAGGAGCGAAGCATCAACGCCTACCTCGGCACCAAGAGGAAGCACCCATGGGAGACTTAGAGCTTTAGGATTTATATGTTTTTCTTTTATTATTTTGAACTATCTCTTGTGCTTAAAAAGAAAAAGAATAAAAAGAGAACTAATAAATGTTTGTTCATTGCTTGTTTAACAAATTTAAATCTCTAAGGTCCTTGAAAACATTGCATTGCATTCGCATAAACATTGCATATCATAGCATAACATTGCATAACAGGTACATTGAAGATTGGTTTTCTCATTCTCTCTCTATTTATTTTAGCAGAAATGGCTCTTGAACAGTCTGTCAAAGATCTCCAAGCTCAGAATGCTCAGTTTCAGCAGATGTTCACCAGCTTGGTCCAAGGCCAAGAAGATCTGAAGAAGCTCATCAATAGAAAGAAGAAGGTTGTTCGTCTTCTCAACATGGGCAGACGCTACAAAGGTGGTCCTAAAAGGGTTAGCCGGATAGAGCTCTCTGAAGGAAGTGTCAAGAATGAGGGGAGTGTCAAGGGTAATGAAGATGACCAGCGTGAGCCTGAGAAAGAAGGAGAGGATCGCTCTGACTATAGCCAGTACTATGATGAAGATAATAAGTATAAACAGCTTGAAGACCGTCTGAATGCTGTGGAAAACCTGAAGATGTCCGGGCTGAATTTTGATGATCTGAGTCTTGTTCCTGGTGTGGTGATTCTTCCCAAGTTCAAGGTTCCTACTTTTGCCAAGTATGATGGTATGTCTTGTTAGAAGCTACATTTGAAGTCCTATGTTCAGAAGATCAACCCCCACACTTATGACAGAAAGTTATGGATGCACTATTTTCAAGAGAGTTTGTCCGGAACTCAATTGGAGTGGTACTATCAGCTAGAGAATGACCGTATCCGTACTTGGAGTGACTTGGCAGATGCTTTCTACAGACAGTTTGAGTACAATGCTGAATTGACACCCACTCGCATGAACCTACAGAGCATGTCCATGGGTCGTGATGAGAAGTTCAAAGAGTATGCTCAGAAATGGAGAGATCTAGCAGGCAGAGTTCAACCACCCTTGTCCAATAGGGAGCTGGTTGATATGTTTATGGGAACGCTGACAGGCCCATTCTTCAATGATCTGATTGGAAACTCTTCGTCCGGATTCACCGAGCTGATATTGATAGGCGAGCGTATTGAAGCTGGTATCAAGAGCGGGAAGATTCAGGTAGAGACATCTTCAAATGCTGCAAAGAGATCTTTTGGTGGTAAGAAGGAAGCCAATGTTGTGTATGGTCGGAAAAGCGAGCCAAGACCGGCCGTGCTCAATTTTGGGGCGGTTGTGATCTCGATCCTACATCGGTAGCAACCTCGGTGAGACAAGCGTGGTCGACAGCGCCCGAATGGGTTCGAAGATCAACATGCCATGTCGCTTGCAACATGTTGGCGGGCCGAGAACCTCCTCAAAATATCAACACTTCCTCTTGAGATACAATCCTAATGCTGAGTGTGATTAACTATTCAATATGACAAGAGTTCCAATGTTGTTGGTGAGGATACTGAGATTTTCAATGTGATAGATGACCATGACAAGAGTTCCAATGTTGTTGGTGAGGATACTTTTTTGAATGGTTGCCGATCGGGGATGAAGAATTGTCGTTGGTGCCCGTCTGATGGTTGTGCTTGGTTGAGAAGGCGAGTTCGTGCATGATGGATAACCGTGAGATACTATTCAAAACCATGAGTGTGTGAAGACATGTCGAAGATCGAAGATATGACCGTATGTGGGATACCTTGGGCAGCAGTGGAAAGTTTGATTACATGGTGAAGTACTGCTACAGAGCTACAAGATTCCTATTGAAGATGTTAAGGCCGGATGGGGTGACGATTTGCCATAAGACTATCTTGTCAACACAATAAGGATTTCCTCTGCGATTACGTGCCTAGGTGGCACCTCTCATTATCACTTCTCCAAGACCAGTTCCGTATTCCTCTGACAAAGCTATCCCTTGGAACTATGGGTGATGTTTACTATCATGGCGTCAAGTAAGACCCTCGACCATTGAAGACCTTACAATTGAAGCTATCATTCCGGACATCGACAACATCACGGATCAAGTAAGGTGACCGGAAGAGTATTCTCTCTGAAATATCTCCTCAAAAGACACTGCGCTCGCATTCGCTATTCAATCCATCCCCAAGCTAGAGGAAAGAACCGATAATTCATCTGCTCGGAAGTACCAAAGGAAGTTGAAGACACCTCGAACAAGAAATGGAGAAGATTATCAAGAAGAGTGACTACAATATTGTGGAGCAGTTGGGACAGACTCCGTCCAAGATCTCCATGCTTGCTCTGCTCTTGTGCTCGAGGCTCATGCTGCCGTGAAGTTTCGAAGAATGCTCCGTACGCAAGACACTATCACGACTAGTTTGAAGTTTGTATTGCTAGCCGGCTGTCGGTCTTCTTCTCGATCTTGATTTGACTCTGGGAAAGAAATAACATAGCCTTGCACATCTCTGTTGAATGCAAGGGCACTACCTTGTCTCATGTTTTGGTGGATACGGTTGCTCTAAATATTTTTTGATCGACTTGATGTCGAAGGGTTGGTTCGAGACCCGTGACGTTATTGTGAGCTTTTGATGGTTCTGGCGATGCAACTCATTACTGTTAAAGTCGGTTCCCGGACTTTTGACTCCACTTTCTTTGTCATGGATATCTGTCCGGCTTACTCTTGCCTGCTTGGACGCCCTTGGATACATGGGGAAGGCGTTGTTACTTCTACTTTGCATAGGAAACTGAAGTACCCGGTGAAAGGGAAGATTGTCACAGTACGCGGTGAAGAAGAATATATGGTCAGTCATCTACAGTCATTCCGATACCTCAAGGTAGAGGGTGAATTCTTTGAGACTCCCTGTCAAGCTTTCGAAACAATCCCCAGAGTCATGCCTGTTGACTCTCCTGTCACTCTTGAAGTTACACAAGTTCCGCCTAGGATGGTCTCGCTGAAAGATGCACAAGCTACTGTTGACAAAGGAGGTAGTACTATTTGGGGACAGCTCCCTGATCTTCCTTTCAAATCTGACAAGACGGGCTTAGGCTTCACCATCAGAGGTCAGAAGATGATACACCACGAACGTGTCGGCCAACTTCCTTTCCGCATTAGCCAGAGTGGAATCCATGCTATAGAAGACGACGACTACGACTTCAACATCAGCAAGTGGATCTTCCCAACTCCCAACAACGGACTCAGCAATTGGAAGACTGAAGACGTCATACCGATCTCCTTTAGACAGGAGTAATTGCTCTTGTTTTGTTTTGCTTTTCGTATTTTCCATGTTTTGAACAATAAACTCTAAAGCCTAGTGCCTTGCCCGGGGCATCATGGCTCGTTTGTGAGGGTTATTATCTGTCATTTGCATATTTTCATTCAATAAAATCATTGGACTTTTGCATTCAATCTTTGTTTTCTTTTACTTTATCACCCCTTCAAAAAAAAGCTATGTGTTTCTTACACACACCCATATGATACACTGCAGAATCACTCCGAATCTCGTTGATAACAGCTATGCTATTTCTAAATATGACTTCGATAATCCGATCTACCAAGCCGAAGGCGAAGGTGAGGAAGATTGTGAAGTGCCGGAGAACTTGTCGCTGACAAGAAGACCAAGTTATACACCACATGAAGCGGTTGAGCTGTGAATTTGAGTGCGATGAAGAAAAAAGATCAAGATAGGAGCGGGTCTTGAGAGCAATCAAAGAGGTTCAGATGCTACGAGACTATATCGAGGTTTTGCTTGGTCATACGAAGACATGCGGGTTTAGACATGATATTGTGGTACCGATTGCCGACAAGGTTTTCTCGGTGAAGGTCCGTCGCATGCGTCTGAGATGTCGAGAAAATCAAAGCGAAGTTATGAAGCGATTCAATACGGTTTCTTAGCTGTTACTTCTTATCCATGGGTTGCAAGCGTGGTACCCGTACCCAAGAAGGATGGCAATACGAATGTGTGTGGATTACGAGATCTAACAGCGAGCAAGCGATTTTCGACTCCCTCATATTGATGTTCTGGTTGACAATACCGCTCAGCATAAGGTTTTCTCCTTCATGGATGGTTTCTCCGGTTACAATCAGATCAAAATGGCTCCTGAAGACATGGAGAAGACTACTTTTGTTACACAGTGGGGCACTTTCTGCTACAAGGTTATGCCGTTTGGACTGAAGAACGCGGGCGCCACTTATCAGCGTGCCATGGTGACGTTATTTCATGACATGATTCATCACGAGATATAGGTCTATGTCGACAACATGATAGCTCGATCACAGACTGAAGAAGAACATCTTGATCATCTACGGAAACTATTTGATAGGTTGAAGAAGTACAGACTAAGACTTAATCCCAATAAGTGCACCTTTGGAGTCAGATCCAGAAAACTCCTAGGGTTTGTTGTTAGTGGAAAAGGTATTGAGGTTGACCCTGCCAAGGTTAAAGCTATTCAAGAGATGTCAGCTCCCCGCACCGAGAAAGAAGTCAGAGGTTTCTTGGGCCGATTGAATTACATTGCTAGATTCATTGCACATCTAACTGCTACTTGTGAGCCAATCTTCAAGTTACTTAAGAAAGATCAAGTAGTGGAATGGGCAGCGATTGCGGATCGCTTTTGACAAAATCAAGTACTGAATCCTCCTATCCTAATGCCGCCGAAGGAAGACCTCTCATCATGTACTTGCGGTGTTAGAGAACTCAATGGGGTGTGTGTTGGGGCAACATGGCCAGTGCAGTAGAAAAGAGCATGCAATATACTACCTTAGCAAAAGTTTACCGTTGTGAAACAAGATACTCACGACTTGAGAAAACTTGCAGCGCTACGGCTTGGGCGCTCGCCGACTAAGGCAATATATGTTGACTCACACTACCTTGTTGATTTCAAGATGGATCCGATAAAATACATATTTTAGAAACCGCTCTCTCGGGAAGAATAGCAAGATGGCAAATGATCCTAACCGAATCGACATCGGTACACTTCTCGAAGCGATCAAAGGAAGTGTAGTAGCCGATCATTTGGTTCATCAAGCCGTAGATGACTATCGGTCTATGCGGTTCAAATTTCCGGATGAAGATGTTTTGCTAGTTCGATTAGAAGAACCGGGCCGGGCGAAGGACACGAACAAGGATCCCGATGGACCATGGTCTTTGATGGAGCCTCAAACGCACTCGGCAATGGCATTGGCGCCATCATTACATCTCCTACAGGCGGACATACGCCTTTCACCGCCAAACTTTGTTTCAATTGCACTAACAACATGGCCGAATACGAAGCGTGCATCATGGGTATTAAAGCTTCTATTGACTTAAGAATCAAGTTCTTACAAGTGTATGGAGACTCGACTTTAGTGACGGTCAGATTAAGGAGAGTGGGATCGAAGCATCCAAATCTCATTCGTATCGAGCATGTTACGAGTTTGATCCCTACAAGAGATTACTTTCAATCACATTCCACGAGAAGAGAATCAGTTGGCAGACGCATTGGCTACTATGTCGTCTATGTTCAAGGTCAGATGGGACAACGAGGCCCCCAGATCATCATTGAGAAGTTTGACGAACCAGCATATTGCTATGAGCTTGATACAGAAGAGAAACCTTGGTACTATGCGTGAAGAGGTATCTTGAGACTCAGAATATCCGCGAGGCATCATCAATGATAAGAAGTTATTGAGAAGGTTGCATCAAATTCTTCCTCGAACGACATCTTATACAAGCGCGACCATGACTTGTGCTTACTCCGCTGTGTAGACCGGAAAACAGCGGAACGTATTATGGAAGAGTTACACGAAGGCACATTTGGTACCCATTCCAATGGACACACCATGGCTAAGAAGATTATGAGAACAGGTTACTATTGGTCCACCATGGAAGCTGATTGTCACCGCTACGCTCGATCTTGTCACAAGTACCAGATTTATGCCGACAAAGTGCATGTACCTCCAGTACCTCTGAATATTCTAACAGCTCTTTGGCCTTTTGCAATGTGGGGCATTGACATGATCGGAGAAATCAAGCCCACATCTTTCAATGGACATTGTTTCATCCTTGTGGCAATTGACTATTTCACCAAGTGGGTAGAGGCAACCTCGTTTGCATCTGTTACCAAGAATGTCGTGGCTCGATTCATCAAACATAATCTCATCTGTCGGTATGGCACTCCCGAAAGGATTATCACAGATAATGGTTCTAATCTCAACAACAAAATGATCACCCGAACTCTGCACACAGTTCAGAATCAAGCATCACAATTCTTCTCCTTATCGGCCTAAGATGAATGGCGCAGTGGAAGCCGCCAACAAGAACATTAAGAAGATTATACAGAAAATGACAGTGACTTACAAGGATTGGCATGAGATGTTACCATTTGCTCTTCATGGTTATCGCACTACAGTACGAACATCAACAGGGGCAACCCCCTTCTCTCTTGTGTACGGTATGGAAGCAGTCCTACCAATCGAGGTTCAGATTCCCTCAACTAGAGTCCTCTAGGACGCAGAGTTAGGCGAAGACGATTGGGTCCAGACTCGCCTTGATCAGATTAACTTGATTGATGAGAAACGACTCGCATCCATTTGCCATAGACAGATCTATCAGAAGCGAATGATCAGAGCATTTAACAAGAAAGTCAAGCACCGAGTCTACCAAGTTGGTGATCTAGTAGTCAAGCGCATCATCCTTCCACAAGGTGATCCCAGGGGCAAATAGACTCCCACCTATGAGGGACCATTTGTAGTCAAGACAGTATTTTCCAGCGGAGCTATGATACTTAGCACCATGGATGGTGAAGACTTCCCACACCCTCTAAATGCAGACATAGTCAAAAAATACTACGCATAAAAGAGACCCGCTAGGTCGACCGGCCTAGGCAAAAATAAGGGCATCCTGACGAACCAAAAGGGTTCGGGCAAAAGTTAAGGATATATACGAAACATGTACACCCGACAAGTCGAAAACCTGAAAAGGCGGCTTGGGCAAAAAAGGGTATCCAGGTAGACTGAAAACCCGAAAGGGCGGTCTAGGCAAAAGTTAGGGATTTAAGTGTACGACTATGTCTCGTCCAGATCACCTATCTACAGACTACTATCAGCATTCAAGATTCAAATGGCGAAGATCAATTCACTCACTTTCTACTGACAACAAGGAGATGAGATAGTTGAAATATATGAGTACTAGCATAGTTGGAACTTAACGAGATTGTTTCCGCATAGCTTTTTACTTTTCTTGTGTACGAACTACTTGGCCATACGCCACATTTCAAATAGATACAAGTTCTTTCTCTTTACAATTTTTGCTGTTGTCGTTTGCATAAAGTCCAACGTTTGCTTTGAATGATTATATGCAACTGACAATAAAATCTATTTGCAAACATGCGAAAAGTGAACATACAAAAGTAATTACTACAGGCTTCAGGAATTGAGATAATGACGAAAGCCACTAAAACATTCCCCCGCAGAACATGATCCCCACAAAGGTGTCGCTCACTACAAACCTTCCCCAGCGGAGTAGAGGTGAATCCACAAGCAGTGATTCCACTCAACTAAACCATGTCACACAAATTTCTAAGCAATAACATTTCATCCCCAGCCGAGGTAGTTATCTTCAACAAGATATCTCTCAGCAATTCCCCTTTTTTCTCCAGCAGCAGTGCCCAGACCTGAAACTTGGTCAGATAGTGCATCGGAGGAATCTTACATCTTTCTATACCTCAGCCAGAGATGTCAACGGGCTCCAGATTCTTCTAACCCGGTCTCCCAGTAACTACCAAATACTCTTCAGCAAGATCTACACGCAAGATCCCCAACAGATTACCTCCCAGACTCTCCCCAGCAGGGTCTATATATGAGATCCTCAACAACGTGTTTCTCGATCTCCACCATCCTCAACAATATCTAGGCCCAAGACTTGGTCAGATAGTGCATCGGAGGAATCCAAGTGTTCTTTCTTCTCAGGGTCTCCGTCCGTTCCGTCCCCAGACAGAAGTCAGAAATCCTCAAGCAGAACATCTGCATCTTCTTCAAGATGGATATGTTTTGAAATACCACAACATCTATCATTCATACATTTCTCATAAAGTCACAATATATGCATATGTCATTCATACACATCGTCATGCATCATACTTTGCATAAAACTAACAAATATTCTATCAAAGTTTCTCTTGTTTTCTCCAAAACAGGTGAAAATCACTTCTGGTGCAAACAGGTCCAAGATTAATACCCGAATCCAGACGGGAGAACTATCTGAAAGACCGCCCTAGTTGTCCTCCGACAACTGGTCCAGGATTAAAACCCGAATCTAGACGGGAAAACTATCTGAACGACCGCCCACGTTGTCCTCCGATAACGGATCCATGATTAATGCCCGAAGCCAGACGGGAAACCCAATCCGAACGATCACAAGTTATCCTCCGGTAACAGGCAGTGGATCAATACCCGATGCACAACAGGGAAGATATCCACATGTTACCAACTACTATCCCCTCAGAGTAATCAGCACGAAGATGTATTCTGACTCCCCTCTTATTATCAACAGCAACTACAGAGTCTGGCGTACGACTCAGTTGCCTTGGATGGCATCTTAAGCCCATCCCCGACTACCTATCAATGTTTCTCCGCTTTCAGAATGCTGCATATTTGGTTAAAAAACCAATATAAACCAATAACTTCATTCAAAGATGAGCACGAAGTCAAACGTACGACTCCCTCCGGATGGCATCTTAAGCCCATATCCCTACTCCTTTCACTTCCAAAACGCCTATCGAGCCTAGCATACGGCTCGCTCCCAGCATCGTTCTTTCCAAATGGCATCTTAAGCCCATCTCCGACGGTCCTCCTATCCAGACGAAGTTCTTGAGTCTAACGTACGACTCATTCCCCAGTGAAATCTCCAACTTCTCCAAATGGCATCTGTAAGCCCATTCCCGCATCATCAGCCAACAGCGAGTGCAAATTTTCAGGTGTACTCGAGTGTTCAATCATCTTCTACCTCCAGGTCACGAAAGGCGAACATGCCAATCTAACCCTTCCAGTACAAGAAAATTGAACAGGGGCAGCTGTCATACCCCAAAATTTTCCCTCCATCTTCTCAAGACATTCCATACACCCATGCTCAAGGATTCCTCAAGGGTTGATCAGACAAACTCTCTCCTAGACAATCAACCCAAACTAGGGTTTGGTGATTCTCAGATCCAGATGGACTTCCAACCCCTCCAATGTTCATCATGCCTCCTCATATGCTTCAAATATTCTCCATGTCAAGTTTCAAGCTTCACAAGTCAAGTTTCCTCAGACAATTGCTCAGATGGTTGAAAATCAGTTGTATTGGACAAAAAGTCAACATACAGTCAAACTTCATGATTTTTGGTCCACATCCTCATTTTGAAGTTACATTCATCATTTGATCAAGGGTTGATCATGATTCATCAAGAAAACTCAAGATTTGCTCAAAAGTCAAACTTTCTAAATTAGGGTTTCTTGAGGAAAAGTCAACCAAACTTTGACTGAGCATAACTTCTTCATACTTTCTCAGAAATTTTTCCACCACCTCTTGTTTTGAAGGAAATTCAATTCTCTACAACTTCATGTCTCACAAGAATGTTCAAAAAATGCTTCATTTGGAAGGTATGGATCAAAACATTACAGGTCCTTTTCAAAGTCAACAAAAAGTCAACATTTTGTTTTGAAGATATATTGAGCATGGAAACTCCAATTGAGATGAAACCAAAGAGGTTGGTTAGAGGACTCTTAGAGCTTTCTATATTGAGCATGGGAATCGAACTCAGGACCCTGCCTTCACACAGCCACACCTTGACCAACTGAGCTGGAGTGCACGCGTGTCATGGAAAGTCCAAGAACACTCAAACATGTGGAAAATTGAGCAAAATACACCATTCACAAGTTGGGCATTTTTGAACAATTGCACAAAAGGAGATATTTGTCAAAATGCAATTTTTTCCAAATGGGCCTATAATTTTATGATCCAAACTTGTTCATAATATTATTTGTGACCCATTGATGTTTGGCCATGGCAATTTTCAATTTTATTGATTTATTTTTGAATTTAAAACCATTTAATTCAAAATTAAATTATATAGAATATGAAAATAAGATATTTTTTCAAAAGGAGTGAATTTATATCAAACTTGAGGTCCAAGATAGCCCATGGAACATGCCAAATTCGTGCTAGCTCTCACATTAAAGAGAAAATCAAATTTTCTCCAAAATTTGATTTTATTTGAAAAATATTTATGGCACATTCATGATCCAATCTTTTTTCCTTCTTTTTCCTCTCCTAATACACTCTATAAATAGCCAGCAAGATGCCAAGCAAAACACACGAAACCCTAGCTAAAAACACAACCCTTATTTTGCCAAAATTTCTCAAAAGTTGTCAAAATTCGAATTTTGATTTCCAGCCACTTTCAAGCTCTCAAAACCATTCCATTGGGTTCAGGGGGTAAGATTGAGTAAGTACACATCATTATCAATGATCAAAGCAGCCTGAATCGTGCTCTATACATTCATACATATTCATATTTTTCTTGATTTTGCATTTTTATTACCTGCTTGTTTTAATTGATTCTAATGCTTTCAATGTGTTCATGAGATGCTAAGGGTTCGATCTGGACAATCGTTTGTGGGTTTGAACGTCGGAATCGCATAATGCCATACCTAGGGCTTTTAGAACTGTTAGCTTCGAATCTCTAATTGCAGGACGATTCAAAGAAAACTGAGGCCACCATTGGATTCGCAGACCCCGATTTAGGGGGGGTAGCCTTAATCCCAGCCTTCGATTTCGTGTATTTTGCAGGTTTGAAGAATTGAGTCGCCGGAGAAGACGACCGGAGCTAGGGCTCCGGCGTCGTTGACATGGGTTGACCGGCGAGAGGATTGCGTGGCGCGATAGGTCACTCTGATTCGTCCATTCATAAGTCATGGGGTCCACGCGCGCTGACTGTGTTTCAAACCTTCCCAGGACACGTAATCACTCTTATTCAATTGATTTTCACTTTACAAACACCAAGTGTCACATGGACCAGTGGTTAAGGCATTGGCTGTAGAAGATGCTCTCAAGGGTCATGAGTTCAACCCCTGCCAGGACCGGTTTTCCTTTTTCTTTTCACAAACTTCATATTTTTCTATTTTCTATTTCTTTTAATATTTTCATTCATTTTAATTTAACTTTAAATATTTTTATCATGCATTAAAAAACACCAAAAACATTTTTATTTTTTGCATTATTTCCAGAAAATGTTTATTTAATTTATAAAATTAAAAATATTATTTTTTTGCATGCATATTTAATTTAATCTCAATTTTTGCATTTAAATCACTTTTAATTGATTTTTAATTGTTAAATTAACTCCAAAAAATCCCAAAAAATTATTTTAGCATATTAATGTTATTTCCAACATGAAAACATTTTTATCATTCAAAAAGCATTATTTTTACTAACGTTTTTCTCTTATCCGATTTCTCGTATTTTCCCGATTTCTCATCTTTTCACAGGTTATCCCGTTTCGGACAATTTTTATCGCTTTCTTTTCATATTTTGTAATTGCCTATGGGATGTAATAGTTTAATTAGGACTTTTATTTTCCGCATCTTTTCAATTATGTATCTGCCCCAAAGCCATGTAATAGCGTAGGATTTATCTTTCTGCACTTTTACTTTCCGCAATTTAATTTCCGCACCCTATAAACTGTTAGTAATTAGGCGTGTATGGCAAGATAAAATTGGACATAGCTCACTCTTAACTTCAAGATAAAAATACCTGAAATCAACACACTCTTTTCACATGCACCCTTAGGGTAATTCTCCTGTTGCCTTACAATTCAAATGGTCATGTCCCTTGAGCGTGAGGTATTCTAGGTTGCCTTCAAAACAAATCAACATAGTCCCTTCGATACAAAGATCATAAGACCCACGATGTCGCCTCCGAATACATGATCTTGACCCTTGATTGTTGCCTACGAAAATGATGATAGTCCTTGAATGTGCTAGGATACTTCCTACAAGTTGCTTTCTATGACCATCCGATGTCCCTTCGAATGTCCCGCTTACATCCAACGAATAGGGTTACCTACCAACCAATGGTATGGATAGCGCTATTCCAAAGGAACGTAAAATAGTGCAACGACCAATTCGAGTAGGTAATAAGACTTTTAGTTGCTTGCTCAAATCAAATACTTTTCACACCTCACACTTTTGTCAAAGTTCAAATTCTTTTCAAAACGAAACATTTCCGAACACTTTGTATACATTCCTACATGAATCATTACAAAGTCAAAGTGAAATTCCTTTTCAAAACATTTTTTTCAAACACACAGAAAACATTTTTAAAGTGATCTAAGAAGCAACTAAGAGCCCGTAGATAACTACGGATGGAAAGGGGTGATAATACCTTCCCTTTTCATAACCTTCTCCCTTACTCAGAATCTAACGAAGGTCTTTTTCTGTACTTTTTACCTTCCCTTAATTGGATAAAAGAAAAGTCGGTGGCGACTCTTGCTATCCGCATATTTGCGATACAAAAACCTACAAAGTCAGTTCACCGTATTACAATCCCCAGCAAGTCGGCACATCGTTTCCATGCCCATCTAGAATCATGACAGGTAACGGTAGAGTTCTTCTTCAAATGTCCTCTGCGGATCTTTGTCCAACATGATCCTGATGTCATGGTGGTCTGAGATGGTTGTGGGTTTTCAGTTGATCTTGGTTGGTGCCCATTTCTTGGTGGGTTTGACATGTGTTGCTCTCACCCGGTGTTACGCACGGTACATGTTGGTGTTGCTACTGTCTTGTGTGTGAAGCCTTGTTAGCATTTCCGGTCTTCGTTGTTGCCCGGTTACCACACAATTGCCTTGATTCTTAGGGCGGTCTACTCTGTGCCTTCTAGGAACAAGGACCCCCTTGTCCCTCTTCTCGAGTGTAGCGTTACGAGTCGATAAGCCTACTCGGCATCCTAGCCTTTGCATCACTAACCCATCCGGTTATTCCACAGTAATGTGGTAGTCTAGTCGATGTATCAGTCTTTACTTGCTAACGTGTCTCTCCCTGGCATTGCAGTTGAATTGGGTAGGCCAATTCTTCTTAGGTCGAGTTAGCACTTACGCCTTCACGAGTTCGACATTTATACGTGCTTTCCTTGGTTGTAGCCCAGTTAAGTTCTGGCGCAACATGCTCCTTTTCTCCAGTGAGGCTCATTGGGATTTTAGAATGTCCACATCTATTTTTGGATACAGGTTTTGGGATTCGGAGTGTAAATTTCTGGGTCCGTAGTGGTATTCAATCACCTCATACCTTGTCACTCGAAAGGCAGGTGTCAATCTCTCTCCCAAGCTAGAGGATGATTGAATAGGAGCAACTGTTGTACCCCAAAATTTACCCTCCTTTTTCTCGTATTTTTGGCTTATAATTCGATTGCATAAACATACATGTAGTCGCATACATAGCATTGGTCATGAGGTTATCTGGTTCAAGGTAGTCCAAGTGAAAACAAACAAAAAAAGAGAATCAAGTTCTGCATATGTTTGTGGTCTTAAAGTTGTGCTAAAACATCAGAAATTTATCCTATCTCGGCCGTTCGCTTGGTCGTGTCGAAAGTTTGGTTCACGCAAGCAAAATCGCATTCCGGACACTTTTCGTTTAGAGTCCGACTTCAAGTTCCCAACGGATTTGGCAGTTTTTGGCTAATTACGAAAATTATTCGGATAATCATAATTTGGGCTTGATTATGGATCCAAAGCTATAAATACATTTTGCCTTCACAAATGTGGGGGGGGGGAATCATTTGCTTAATTTTCTTCTACCACACACATTCCAATTCTCTCAAATTCCAAAGCACAAAAACTCAAAAAGTTCAAACTGCAACTTTCCCTCCAAGCAACCACCACAGGCCGCCACCGGATCTCCGTTCACCACCGGCTTCTTTCACAGACCGCTCTAAGCGCGACCTACGATTTTCGATTTTTCTTCTTCATAGCACATCATATTCTGATCAAGAGCTTCATCTCCTCCCTCTACTGATATTTGAGATGGAAGGAACGATTTCATCTTGATTTCTTCTCCAATTGCAAGATTCAAGAATTTCTCCTCATCTTCTTCAATTCTCCATTGAAATTCAAGTTTTCATCAAGGATTTAAGGATAATTCTGAAGATTATTATTAATCCATCATTGATTTGGTATTTTCTTTGAAGAGCACAAGGAATTCCTCTTCAATTTGATTCAAACTTCAAGTTCAAGTAAGTGTTTAGGTCAATTAAGCACTTATTTTAAGCTGTTCCTGATTCCTAGCTTTTCTTGAAATTGAACACTGTCATGACTTCCAAATTCTATGTAGATTCTGATTCTTGAACCTTCATGCTTGAATTCTTTGTTTTGAATTGGATTTTGCAACGTTATTGGTGTCGGTGTGAAGATTTTCATACATAGCATACATGCATTTGCATTCTCTTTGCATTATAGCCACAAACTCATGCATCTTGCATCCTCTAACACATGCTCATGCATTGAAAGGCATTTAGTTTGATTGAATTGCATTGACACATGATGAGTTAAGGTATAGCTTGCATTTGTAGTGTATCAACATGTAGCTTCTAAAGCATTTTGATCATTAGGTACATTGTGGATTGTACATAGTTCATGCATTTGCATTCCAAGTGTTTGTGTTAATGTTTCAATTAGGATTTGACATGATCATTCCTCATTGCCTCATAGCATGCTTTGCTTGTGTCGATACTTGGCATGTTGGAACATTAGGTCGCCAACACAACTTGCATCATAAGCATAATCATGCATCGACCTCCATTGTACAAATTAGAATGGTTAATTCCTTGCGTTCCATACATGTTTATACCTAGCATTGCACATAAGCATTGGAATTCCGATTTCACATTGCACTCTTGACACATTCATGCATAACCATACATGTGAGAATATTAGGATTGTTGATTTGCATTCCATATATGTTCATGCATAACATTGTATACATGAGCATGGGAACCATTGATTCACCACTCGCTTTCCGCGCATATTCATGCATAGCATTGTACATGAGCACCGGAACTACCATTTCACCGTTAGCATTCCACGCATGTTCATGCCTTGATCCTCGTCCACAAGCATCATAGCTATTTGTCTCATTGCTCGCATCCCGCGCATATTCATGCATAGCCTTGTGCATATGAGCATTGAAACCATTGTGTCAACTTGAATTCCTATACATGTCCATGCATAACATAGCATACATGAGCATTGAAATAATTGCCTAAATGTATGGATCAATATTCTAGCATGAGAGCTTCATGGACAGGTGATTCGGACCAAAAAACAAAATTTCTGCAGGTTACAGACCGCGCTTAGCGCCACCAGGAGCGCGCTAAGCGCCAAACTCTCTGACTTGTGTGTTGCGGTCGCGCTTAGCGCGGTCTGGTTTTTTCTACTATTTCTTGTTTCTAAGTGCAAACAGCAGGTGTTCTAACATTCTTAGGCACTGTTTGACATGTGTTTGATGCAGGGCATGTGTTGTAAGCATACATGACACATTTCTTTGGTTGATTCACATTCGTATACCCACGTATACGTTCCTTTGCTTGCGTATTGGGTCTAACTCCCTTTTTGCAGGTTTCTTATGTTTGTATACCCACGTATACATTCCTTGTGCTTGCCTCTTGGGTCCAACTCCCTTTTTGCAGTTTGCTGTGCGTTTGTATACCCAAGTATACATCCATTTGTCTATTTTTTGGGTCTAACTCCCTTCTTGCAGGTGTTTTGCGTTTGTACACCCACGTGTGCATTCCTCTACTTGTTCTTTGGGTCTAACTCCCTTCTTGCAGATTTTATTGCTCCGGACGCGCACGAACGCGCATTCCCCTTGCCTTGATGCCTCGAGCTATTCTCACCGGTTTACTCTTATTGTATGGCTGCAGTACTTGAAGTTTTCCGGAGTATTTCCCTAGCTCGCAGTGCTCTTCGGATTCTATATCCGTTTGGTAGTTTCTACACTGTTTATCGCATTCTCTTACAACTTTCCTAGATATCATGAGAAGTATGGCTTTACAGCTTTCTTATGTCATGAGAAGTAGGAATAGAGATGCATGATGGGGCTTCCGTAGTTGGAGCATGTTCAGGAACCCCTCTAGTTTATTTAAAGATCCGTTTAGGGCAATTCTACTTGTGAAGTGTGTTTGCTCGCTTCTTGTAGGTATCCTTGGTTAAGTTTGGTTCTTTAACCTAGACATTAGGATCCACATCCTTTGCATGTCAACATAGGTAGAGATTCCCTTGCATCCTCAACCATAGATCCGACCTTTTGCATGACAACATTAGGGTAACGCTTAGCTAGTTTCCCTTTTCTTTCGCTAGTTTCTTTTGCATTTTGCATGTGATTAAAACTAAAACTTGCTTTTCTTTTCCTTTCAAACTCAAAACACTTAATAATGGTTTAAACTCCTTTTTCAAGGTAAAAACAACCCACCAACACAAACTTTTTGCCTTTGCGCGCTTTCATTCCTTTTTGTGTTTAAAACCTTTTCACAAATAAAAAACACAAAACCCACCAAAACAAGTGAGCCGAACTACGGCGCTCTGACTTTCCCATTGCACACGGGAATACGTAGGCATCTTGTCACGGGGCTCGATCGAGCAAACTTTGTAAATACTTCCTTCTTTTCCTCGTGGTTTCTTATTTTCTCTTTTCTTTTGCATGCATGATAACGATTAAGCATAGATATAACACACCCTTTAGCTAGAAATAGAAAGTGGATACCGCAGAGTACTACGGGCGTGCGGGGTGCTAATCCCTTCCCCTTGCGTAACTAACTCCCTTACCTAGATTCTCTCGATTTCACAGTCATAGGACCGCGATCTCTCCCCACAGGTTTACTCGATGTTTTCCTTTCTCCCTCGTGAGATAAAAGACGTTCGATGGCGACTCTATTTGATACCAGTTATCAAGTCGGAGGTTCTGCCGGTGTTTTCACCGCGACTTATATATTTAATCAGAGTTTTAACATAACGAAAGGGCGTCACAATTTAAAAATTATTCAAATAATAACAAAACATCACCACAGTAATCATGCTTTTACTGAAGAACTTCGTTAAATAATTCAAAACCAAAGATTATGTTTTACACAGCGAAAATAACATAAGAATTCGGAATAATTCAAATCAGAATTACTCCAAAACATAAACCAAAGAATCAAGTTAATTCGGTGATTCCAAAATAATTGTTCCCCAGTGTTCCAACTACCAGAGCATGACACTGACACGCGGACTATCTAAATAGCACAACTCTATAAGCCATCCTCACCAATTCCCAAGCAGCTAATCACTTTAATCTGAAATCGTTAAAGTAAGGGTGAGATTTCATCAAAATTAAAATGCATTATACGTTTCTTTAAAGCAATAAAACAATCAATACATTATTCCACCCGCATTAGCATAATCAGATAACAATCCACAAATACGATGCCATACAGTTCATTATGCACATAATAACAATCAATGCAAGTATAACACTGGAAATTATCCTAACATGTTATAATTACATATGCAATGCAGACTCAATGCATGTGGTACCAAACGTGAACCAAGTTCACACCTCAGAAAACAGCGTCAATCAACGATTCGCCCATACACCACTGGGTCAAGAATCTAGCCTCACCACCACTATCCATTGGGTACGGTTATTGGCTCTGCAAGTCCAATTCCACACAATGGGAATGAACCATCACCAGAATGCTTATGCATGCACATCAAAAATGCCAATAATTAAACCTTTAATTAAATTAATAATTAAATTTCTAATTATTTAATAGTTGAATTAATTTGGGGTGTCACATAGAACCGTTCTGAATTTAAAATCGATCACAACACGAAAAATGTCCGAAATGAAAAATATGCTTGAGTGAGTCAAAATTTTGACTCAATCGGACGAACGGTTGAGGAGATATGAATTTTTGAAGTTTCAGCACACTTTTCAGGCATCTGACACATGCAACATTTTTATTGCGCTCTTCGGAGAAATTGCCTCGAATGAGGATCTTCTGATCAAAATTTGAACGCGAAGTCTTCGTGACAAATGAAGCCAACAAAATTTATGAACTTTTGGCACTGGTCCCATCTCGTTTCGATAAAAATCGAGCGAGATATGATTTTTTGAACTTCGCGTATCAGATGAAAAATGCTCGGTTCGTCTCAAAATCAACTTCAAAAAATAAAAAACTGCTCTTAAATGGTGAGGAATCAGATCTGGACTTGTGAATAAAAGTCGGAGGAATTTTAGACATCGGCCCCGCTCAGTTTTGATGTTCCAGCCAGGAGTTATGACCTTTTTAGCGTACCGAAAACACGGTTCAACACTAAAATTTAGCCTATCCCACTTGAAAGAACAAATTTTTTGCGGACTTTCTTCACATAATTTGCTTCCTACTTGTGAATGAAAGGTGTAGATAATATTGAGAGGGACTCTCCAGTCAAAAATCATCAGAAAATACCCGACGAGTCAAGAGTTATGCCTTCCGGAGCGCCCGAAACGCACAAAAAACTCAAAACTCACTTTATTAATAAATGAACAAATAAAATCTTTTTCTCGACGAAACGACCTCTGACCTATACAGACTGGAGAACATATTGATATGACTCTAATTTGTATAGAACCAAACCAAAATGACCTTCTAACTAGAAAATCTTACGTCAACCATACAAACCGAACATTATCAACTTTTGGCTCGAAATAATCTGAGATGGCTGAAACGCACAGTTTCTTCCTCAATTTGAAATTTCACCAACACGGTAACCATATGATTAAAGCTATGCATGTATGTTTATGATTATGAAACTATAAGCCAGAAAAATCGAAATAAAGAGGGTAAATTTTGGGGGTACAACACATAGCTTCACCCCCGTACACGAGTCGACATACAATAATTGATGTTGGTTTTGTCAGCAATAATCATTGGGTTCAACTAAAATTGAAACTCGATTGTCCACTACCTCCCGTCACTAGTTGTTGGAGGGAGAATTGTTCTAATGATGCAAAAGCATGAGAATCAGCATATGCGAGTCACTTCTGACATTGTGAAAAATTGTCTAGGAAGTGATTATAATTTTTTGTAATGCATCTATGTATGACATTTATTCAAGTAAAAATTCAAAATAATAAAAAAAATTAAGTCACAGTATTATCGAAAATTTGAAATTTCTGATATTTTGCACACATAAAAAATTTCAAATTTATGATTTCTTTTATAATAATAAAAAACATCAAAAATTCAAAATATACAGTATCTGAAATTTCAAATTTTTCATTACGTTCATCTGACACAAAAAAAACTTAAAAATTTAACGAAATTTTCAATTACATGAATTTTTTGATACGAAACCAAAAAATTAAAAAAATTCGATATATTTCAAAGATATTTTCATAATGTGCCATAAAGGGGTGGCACAACACTTTGACCCATCAACTTGCTAAAAGTCATTTAAAGAAAACGTATTTTGTTGTAATTTTCTAGCCCCAATCGAGTTTTTTAATATTTTCTAGCCCCAAATAGAAATACTATTGATCATGGCTCAAAATATGCGGCTAACTGGAGAAGCAAATAATTGTGAGATAAAAAGTGAAATTCAGAATTGACCTGGAAAAGAATGTAGCCACAAAATTAATTTTTTTTTTGTTTTCTATTTTATTCTCTCATATTTATTCCCATATTTAACTGGAAAGAATATTCTAAATTTATAATTTATTTAAAAGTCACGTATCTCTCTGCCCATTCGAAAATGCAATTAATATATTAATGATTTTTTCTATTGAAATATAGCATTTTTTAAATTACTTCAAACTCTTTGAATGTGTATAACATTTGCAAGTTTATTATTCGTTTGAATTGTATAAGTTGATTTTGTTCATTTTCAATCAACCAATATTTTAACTAAATTGTCAATATTTAATTATTTATTCACGTTTTTTAACTCAATAATAATATAATATCAAATGACAAGTATTTGAAACATGTCATGTCAATTTTATCACCTATATTTTATTTTATTCAATTTCAGAGAAATATATTTCATTAGTTATTTCAAGTTAAACTATTGGGCTGAATGGTATCTGTTTCGTTAGCCCATTATCTCGGGGCCTCTCATCCAAAAGGTTTTTGGAGAATTTTATCTGGCATTCCTCTATTTTACATAGCATCCCCATATGCCCCTAATTTTTAATATTGATACTAGATTTTTTTTTATAGATGTTTTTCAGAAAACCTACATTTATATCGATTTTTTGAAATCACCGATATGATACTGACAATTTAGAAATATTTAATAAAATTTAAAAATTTATTTAAATTTTTATAGACAATTTAGTAACATGTGGTATCTCGGTAAAAATGTATATATGTATACTAGAAATTTTAAAATTATCGGAAAAAATACAATTTTTTAAAATTTACTAGATATTGTAAACTATCGACATGATTTCAAAAGTTTGAAAAAAAACATAGTTTTTACTAAATACATACATACCAAATATTAAAATTTATTGGTATATGTAGGGTTGTGACCAGATATTTGAAGAAATTTGATAAAGAAAATTGTTCGTTTTTTTTTTATCTGTATGTAGAGGTGTGATCATTCAAAAATAAAACTACCGAATTTTTTAAGAAGTGTGAGAAGATATCTAGTATACTAGACTTTTTTTAAAAAATTGTAAATTTTTTGATGCGCACTGAATATTTCATATAATTTGATAAAAATCTAAACCAATTTTTTATATAAATTACATGATTAATAGTGAAAGTGGAACTGTTTGTACAACATTTAATTAATTAAGAATAAAAGATGTATTTTTATATATGAAAATATGTAGGAGTGTCAGGTGTAATTGAAAGAGTGTCGGATTAATTTCTCAAAGGTTTAAAATAAAAGAATCTAATATTGTACCTATCACCCCATAAATTAAAAGAAAAATTAATAGTGACATTTTCATAATTTATCTTTTGCAAAATTGAAAATCAGATATTTTTCTATTGACAACGAATTTATATAATAACTAATGTATCAGATTTTTCAAACACCCTATAAAATTTGGTAGGTTAATTTTGTCTTTTTATTTAAACTATCTTAAATGGATGAAGATGAGATGACCGACACACCAAAATATTTTACACCTATTTTTACCACACAAAGGTATATTTTATTAACATTTTATCTATGTTCATTTGATATTTTAAAAACATTATGTAGGTTTTTTTCATAAATTTAGCTTATGTTATAATTGGTAGATATTTTCGTCTTGATTATAAGTATTATCACAAATATAAAGGATTGGCCGATAATATGAGATATTATTTTGTTATCATTCACTCTGGTACAACAAATGGGATGCTCGACAAGCACAACAATATGATTCTTAGTTGTGAGATGGGATGAAATTACAAGATCAAAGGAAAGTCGATTATTATTTATAGAAAAAGAGTCAAGTGTCCTTTTCTATCGAGACTTGTGTCAAGTGATTGTGGTTGGAACATAAAGGTTAGATGTCGTATTCACAACCATGATTTATCCGACAATTTAGAAGGTCATGATATAATTAATAAGTTAAAATTCGATGAATGATAGTTTGTGAATGATATGCCAAAGTAACACATGGCGCCGAGGTTCATAATGGGTACATTGAAAGACACGAATCCCGAAAGTCTAACAACTGTCAAGCAAGTGCACAAAGCAAGATATAAATAACGACATACTATGAGAGGTACATTCACAGAAATGCAACTCTTAATGAGTTTAATTAATAATGAGAGGTATTTGTGTTTAACAAGAAATGGGGAAGCCTCAGATGTTATTTATGATATATTCTGGACACATTTTGATTCAATGAAGCTTCTTAATGTATTTCTTTTGGTTCCGATCTTTGACTCCACATATAAAACCAATAGGTATCAGTTAGCACTACTTGAGGTTTTTGATGTTACGTTAACTGATTTGACATTCTCAATCATGTTTGCTTACGTTAATCCGAAGTGACGTTTTTGAGCGAGTGTAAGTCATGGTGTAACTCTTCGGGTGTAATTTGATCCCTCCTCATATATATATATATATATATATATATATATATATATATATATATATATTGTGAATTAGATGCCTTTGAAACAAAGTATAAACTTGTTCCTTACTGATCAAGAAACAATTAGGGTAGAAAAAAGAATGAAGAATACGATGAATACAAGGAATTGATTATTAACTGTTATTCTTTACTTTATCTTCAAAATAAGATTACAAGTACACAGGAATAACAAATAACCCTCTCACTCTAAATTAGGCTTTGTAGTATCAATGATTAGAGACTAGTATGTTATTTATAATAAAGCTAACATACTAACTAATGGGCTTTTATCACAAATACCCATTGCAAGCTAGTTAACTTAGGGTACGAGCTAACTTAAAAAATGTTTGGACATAACAAATATGCTCAATTCGATGCTAACAATCCTAGCATCTTTCGACACTACAAGCAAAAATACACTTCGACTACAACTTGTAACACTTCGACAACAGCATGTGAGCAACATTCGATTGCATGCTAAATTTTGTCGAACCGTCGAACAAAGATACTACCTTTAACCCAATAGAGTTCGATCCAATATCTCACAAATCTTCACCTTGGAACAAACTCTATTATCAAAGAACGAATTAGCTTTCTTCATGCACCTTTATTAACTGCATATAGTGAAAAAACTTGCAACTTGTCAATGTCTTATGGATCTGTTCTTGATTACCCTTCTGACAAAATACATCCTCATATAAATGTGCTTGGTTAGGCTGAATTCTTCGACAGGTGTATTGCACTTTGACTATCACATTTAACAGCGATAACTTCACATTGAAATGTCAACTCCTTAGCAAAACCTTCAAGCCACAATGCTTCTTTCACATCCTCAATTAAAGCAATATATTCCGCTTCAGTGGTTGATAATGCAACAACTTTTTGAATTGTTGCTTTCCAACTAATTGCTGTACCACACATAGTGAAAACATATCCAAAAATAGATTTTTTGGAATCCATACAACCTGCATAATCAGAGTAAACATATCCTTAGATTACTGCTTTACTATCTTCACCCAAGACTCCACCATAAATCAAGACTCTGTTCAGAGACTCATTTATGTACCTTAGAATCCACTTCAATGCTTGCTAGTGAGCCTTTTCGAGATTATCCATGTACCTGCTCACAAGACTTACTGCTTATTCTATGTCGGGTCTAGTACAGACCATATCATACATCAAATAACCTACCACATTAGCATATGAGATGATATTCATATAAGCTCTTTCGACCTCAGTACTGGGACATTGATTCATATTTAGCTTGAATTAAGGGTTTGTTGGAGTCACAAAAGGCTTCGAATTCGACATACCATACTTTTCGAGAATCTTTCGTAGATATGCCTCTTGAGATAAGCATCATTTTGACTGCTTTCTATCTCTTCAAATGTCAATCCCAAGAATCCTGGAAGATGCTCCCAAATCCTTCATTTTGAACTCCTTATTGAGTTCAACCTTCACCCTCATTACCTCTTCGACATTGTTGCTTGCTATGAAAATATCATCAACATAAAGCAACAAAATAACAAATGAATTTTCAGGTCGAAATCTGAAGTAAACATAGTGGTCGAACTCACTTCTAATGAAACTTATGTGTGCCATGAACTTGTCGAATCTCCTATTCCATTATCGAGGAGATTGTTTCAACCCATACAATGATCTATTCAACTTGAACACATAATTTTCCTTTCCCTTTTTGACATACCCTTCAAGTTTCCTCATCAGGATTATTTCATCTAGATACCCATACAAGAACGCAGTCTTCACATCCATTTGTTCCAGTTCAAGATAGAACCGTGCCACCGTGGCAAGTAATATTCGAATGGACCTATGCTTCACAACAGGAGAAAACACATCATTGAAGTCTACACCTTATTTTTGAGTGAAACCCCTTGTAATCAGCCTTTCCTTGTATCTTTTCGACGCCACTCCTTCGATTCCTTCTTTAACTTTGAAAATCCATTTACAGTTGATTAACCTGGCTCCAGCAGGTTTCTTGATCAATTCCCAAGTGTTGTTATCATGAAGAGATTTCATCCCATCATCCATGGACTTCATCCATTCAATCTTATTCGACTCCTCACTCCACACCCAACTCATGTGCCTGAGGAGGTCAAGGAGCCAGAAGGGGACACTGCTGCCGCCTCAGTTGGGGGAAATGAAACGATAATTCCCATTTCACCGCCACAGGTACTCATCATATTTTCTATCTTGTGTATTTTAACTATTGAGTCTTACCTGACTAATACCTGTTCTCTCTTTTAGGTCGAAGCTTCTGACCCACAGCGCAGTGTGCCAGATTATACTCCACTATCAGAAGCTTCTTCACCCCACCATCGACAAGCCCTCAACGTGGTCGCTGGTGAGTTTCTTGACCTCACTGTTTCGGCTACTCTTACTGACTCTAATTCGGTCACTAGTCCTGCTAAGCATAAGGGTTATAGTTCGACTAGCTTTGAGTCTAGTCTTTCAGATTCCCTGCAGGGTTCAGAGACTCCCCAAAATGTCATCATGCTACCACAATCTCCTGCCAAAAGCACCTTCAGACTTCCTTCTGAAAGGGAAATAACATTCTCTTCTCCTCAATCCCAAGTTCAAAATCTTTCTGAGAAGAAGGATGACTCAGCTGGCCCTTCTGCTTCTGGGGAAAAGGATATCTTAGCTGGCATGGATGTCGACGCTGCTCTGGCAAGGCTGGATAATTTCGTAAGTCGGTATATTTCCTCTTTAGACTCTGACCGCTCCCAGGTTTACAGTGACAAGTTAAGGCCTGAGGCAACAAAGGTCAAGAAACTGATAGACAAAATCCGTATGTATGCTTTCAGTCCTGACTTGCCTCATCTGCTGCATGAGGATTCAACTCTTGGACCAGAGCTTATGGATGCTATTAATCAATTAAAAGGTCTTGAGATTTTTGAATTCTCAAAACTTATGGTGGCAGCATTTGAAGACATTCTCCCTTCATTGCTGACAAACACTACTCAAATGAAGGAGAATGAGCAGTTGGTCGACACGAAGCAAGCAATGGTAAGAAGAAACGTGGATATGGTGAAGAAGACTAAAACGGTGATCGAAGGGTTGAAGGCCTACATTAATCAGAAACAACAAGAGCAAGATCCTAAAAGGAAAAAAGCTGCTGAAATACGCAGTCGAATTGCCGATTTGTCGAAAGAATTGGAATCTCTGAATGCAGAGTTGGAGCTTGTCATAAAACAAGATGAAGAGCTTGATCAAGCTATCACCCCTGCTCAATCTGAAATGCTCCAACTGACCAAAGATTCCCTCATTGTCAGTACTGCCACTGCTCGAGTCAAAGAGGAGTTGCTAACGATCAAGACAAGAGTAGATGGGCTAAGCGTTGCTGTTGTACGCATCCACGACAATTTGGCCAGCTTCCAAAGAAAATTCGGCAATTTTTTATTAATGTAACCGTTCTGATGTACCTATTTTGTGATTTTTCATATTCCTTGTAACGCTTGTACCATGAATCTTAATCACTTTTTATGTAACACCATATTTTGGCACCCTCATTTCATAGTTATGTATGACTAATATGCTGGCTTCGTTATTGCTTTTTCCAGCTTAGTTTGACACACTTTTCACGTTGTCGTAATTGAGATTTCTTGAAGAATAGGTTTATATTTTTTCAAGTACTTACCATTTACCCTCAAAATGCGTCGATCTGGGGCTAATTCTTCAAGTTCATATGCGTTGTTGGAAAAGATTTGAGTTATCTTAACCGGTCCCTCCCAATTTGGTGACCATTTTCCTAAGACTCTATCGTTTCTGTCCATGGGCAATATCACTTTCCAAACTAAATTATTGACATGAAATACTTTATCTTTTACCTTTTTATTATAGGCTTTGGCCACCCTGTCCTTTTGCCTCCTTAATGCATCAAGGGCCAACATCCTCTCTTCATCCAAGTCGACTAACTCGTCAGTCATCATACTCCAATAGTCTTCAGATGGTATTTCATGCTGTCGTTGAATCCTTACCGATTAAACGTATATTTCTACATGTACAACAATCGAATGGGGTTGCCCCCGTTTCCTCTTTAGGAGACGTTCTACATGCCCATAAAGCTTGGTCTAGCGTTTGATGCCAATTTCTTGGCTTTTTGCCCACGTGTTTCTTAATTAGGCTAATTATTACCTTATTAGCAGCTTCGACCTGGCCATTTTCCTGAGCATAATAAGGGGTGGAAGTTAATAGTTTTATTCCAACCTTCTTTGTGAATTCTTGCATTTTTATCCCCGTGAACACTGTTCCTTGGTAGGTTGTGATTGTTTCAAGAATTCTGAA
This sequence comes from Vicia sativa, assembly GCA_021764765.1. Taxonomy (NCBI): domain Eukaryota; kingdom Viridiplantae; phylum Streptophyta; class Magnoliopsida; order Fabales; family Fabaceae; genus Vicia; species Vicia sativa. The sequence continues at coordinate 71,854,226 of CM038797.1, read as the reverse complement.
CCGACACATAATATGATTTTATATGAAATCAATCACAGCCTCTTGGTCGACATTTTTTAAAGCTACGACCTTAATCCACTTTATGAAATAAGTAATGCCGACTAAAATGTACCTCTGCTGTTTTGATGATGTTGGCTTTATTTCCCCAATCACATCTAAGGCCCATCCTCTAAATGGCCAAGGTTTTATAATAGCATGCAGTTCGCTTGCAGGCACGTGTTGGATCCCCTATGCATTTGGAACTCCTAGCATCCTTTAGCAAATTCAATGCAGTCTTTCAACATTGAAGGCCAATAGACACCTGATCACATCAACAACCATTTCATCTTGTATCTAGCTTGGTGTGCACCACATGCTCCACTATGCACACTCGAGACTGCTACATATGCCTCACTTTCTCCTAGGCACTCAAGTAATACTCCTTCGACAGTTTTCTTAAATAATTCATTTTCAATTAAAACAAAACTTAGGGCATGATATTTTATTTTATGATGTGTCGAACCCGTACGAAAGCGTAAGTAGTCAACCAGGGGTTTACGCCTGTCATTGTCTTGCCCATTATCAATTACTAAAATTTCAAAATTTTTGGCATCTATTGCACCTAATTTTATAATTGACAAATCTGAAGGAGATAACAAAGTAGCTCGAACCTTTCTCCTTACTTGAATAGGCTCTTCGTCTTCATTCTTTTTGTATCCTGAAGCTTCTTGCGCCAAGTCGTTAGCTTCTTGGTTTTCCCGTCGAGGTATATGTCGAAGGCTTGCTTGTTCGAAACGCTTTAGTAACCTTATGGAAATCCCAAAGTACATGATTAAGTTCTCTTTAACGCATCTATACTCTTTTGACACTTGTTTGATTACCAATTCGAAATCTCCCATAATTTCGACATTTCTTGCCCCCAATTCTAACAGCAGTTCAAGTCCAATTATGAGAGACTCATACTCTACCTCATTATTAGTACAGATGTCGTCGATGGTGTACTTGAACTCTGTTGGAATTCCACTAGGAGAAATTATGATTCCTCCTATCCCTGCACCATTTTTATTATTAGAACCATCAAAATAGAATTTCCAAGGTACTAGCTCGGCAATGTTTTGTGGCATAGAGACCATAGAAAGATCGACTAGAAAATATGCCACTACTTTCCCTTTCATTGCTTTTAAAGGCAGGTATGTTAGGGAATATTCAGTTAATGCTAAAGCCCATTTACCAATTCGACTGTGCAAAATTGGTTTACACAACATGTGTTTAATAATATCGAAATGAGAGGACACATACACGTCAACTGGCTTTATATATTGCTTCAGTTTGATACCAGAAAAATACAAACACAGGCATAGTTTTTCTATGTCACTATACCTAGTTTCAGGCCCATTTAACATTCGACTAAGATTATACACAGGTCTTTCGACATGATTGTCGTCTTCTTGAACTAACATACTTCCTATAGTCGATTCTGAGGCTACTATATACAACCTCATAGGTTTATTTCTAAGTGGAGGCGCCAATATAGGAGGCTTCACCAAATACTCCTTGATTTTGTCAAAAGCCTCTTGATGCTCCTTTTTCCAGATGAACTCTTCATTCTTCAGTCGAAGTAGTGGTGAAAACACTTTAGTCTTGCCACTTAGGTTGGATATGAATCTCCTTAGGAAGTTAATTTTACCCAACAAAGACTGAAGTTATTTTTTGGTCGACAGTGGTTTGACGTCCATGATAGCTTTGGTCTTTCTTTGATTGACTTCAATGCCCTTTTTATGCACCACAAAACCAAGGAAATCTCCTGCCTGCACGCAAAAAGCACACTTTAATGGATTCATTTTTAATCCATATTTTCGCATTTGTTCGAAAGATCTCCGAAGATGTTCCAAGTGTGTCGATTTACCACTCGACTTAATGACAATATCGTCGATGTAAACCTGCATGAAATATTCAATAAAGTCATGGAACATAGAATTCATTACCCTTTGATATGTTGCTCCGGCATTCTTCAAGCCGAATAACATGACCACCCATTCATAGATGCCTAATGCCCCTAGGCAACGAAACGCCGTCTTCGGCACATCATCATCTGCAACAAAAATCTGGTTATAGCCAGCATAACCATCAAGCATACTCAAATATTCAAAATCGGCGGCTAAATCGACTAGCATTTCAGCCACTGCCATAGCGTATTCATCTTTATGAGTGGCAACATTTAGGTCTCTAAAGTCAATACATACTCTTAACTTTCCATTTTTCTTAATGACTGACACAATATTGGTCAACCATTCGACATACCTTGCAGTTCTGATGAACTTGCTCTTGAGGAGTCTCTCTATTTCCTCCTTGATCTTCAACATAACTGCTGGTGCAAAATATTAAGGTGTTTGTTTCACTGGCTTTTGTCCAGCTTTGATTGGTAATCGCAACTCGACCAATTCCCTGTTTAAACCTGGAATTTCATTATAGTCCCAAGCAAAACAATCTTTAAACTCTTTTAATAAAGATATTACCTCATATCTGAGTTTTTGGTCGATATTGGCGCTAATATAAGTTGGTCTTTTATCACCCTCTGTGCCAAGGTCGATTTCTTCTAAAGGATATTGTGGCTGCATCTTTCTGGTGCCATGGGATCCTTCTCGAAACCTAAAGGTTCATCGTCGTATATGAAATCCAAACGTTGCTCATCGACACTATCTTTGACCATTCTGCCTCTGTCTGGTGGTTTTGGCTCTACAGCCAAAATGACTTCTTCTATGGCCATGTTCTTTTCAGCTTCTAGAGCCGAATTCATCTTGTTTTTGGCAATGTACGCCGAAATCCTTTTCAAAGCTTCTAGCTCAGACATCACTATCGTGATGGTTTCCTCATCCTGTCGGCACAGGTTCCTTTGCATAGGAATCTTCCAGAGGTTCGACATCCCACATAAAACCATGGGTTTCGTGTAGTTTCAAAGAAACAAATGCCTCATTCGGGTTGGCATACATTTCCTCTGCTAGCTGACAAGGAGCAATATTAGCCAGTTTTCTGTCAAATTGATTTTGGCTGACATTATTGATATTTGCCATGAAGTAACCTTGATCGGCCTCGATATTCTCCACTATGCCATCCTTTCGCCAAATTATTAGGCGTTGATGCATGGAGGATGGCACGGTGCCAATCCCATGTAGCCATTATCTGCCTACCAGCAGATTGTAACTTGGCCTTCCTTGAATCACCATAAATATTGTCGGCCTAGTGGCTGAGCCGACCGTGATGTCTACCTGGATCACCCCCATGGTAGTTTTAGTTCTGCCTTCGTAGTCCGATAGGACCACATTGTGAGATCTTATATTGGTGTCGAACTTACCGATTTTCTTCAGTATATGATGTGGCATTATATTGACCGTAGAGCCACAATCCACTAACACTTTGTTAATGGCAGTTTCTTTGACTTTCACCCTAATTAGTAAAGGCTTCAGATGGCTCCTTATAGCCATGTCGGGCCTCTCAAAAAAGGAATCCTGGCTCTCAATAGAGCCATTGTTCATTACAAAGTAACAAGTTGGCTTGTGCAAAGCCATCTCAGCAGCATCAACATCATCAGTGTTTTCCACCTCCGTCGGGATATTACACTCCTCTGGGAGTATAGACACAACATTGACTAGAATGTCAAGGCTCTCTTCTGAATCAGAGGCAAAATCGTCAGTTGCCTCGTCAGAACCATTATCGACTGGTTTGTTGACAAGCCCTTTAATTTGTTGCTTGACATGATCGACCTTGGCTTTGTCTTGTCGTGGATTCTATCTTTAAGCGGTGATTTGCTTATGACATCGGTGACTTGTCTTTGACTGCTTCTTTCTCTGGAATCGCCTCCACTGAGTTTGACTCATAGGATTTTTGCCCATGTAGTTTTCAGACACATGGCTTTTCTTTTTAGAACGCACTTCCAGTTGATAGCTCATAGGGGCCTTTCTTTTCACCTCCCTCATAACAGCAACATTTGATGGCCCTGCGGCCATTTGGGGCTTAATCCAAGCCCCTTTTGGTGCAGCAGCCGACGAGACGAAGGTCTTCGGCCTAGTCTAAGATGTATGCTTAGGATCCCTTCTGTTCCATTGGATCCCGCCTCTCTCCAGCTGTAGCTTCTGGAAATTCTTAGCGGCGACTCTATCAGTTTAAGTGCTGTATTTGGGGCACAAGCTAACTTGAGCACCCTTACTCTTGCAACGATAAAGAAAACCCAGCAGGTCTTCATCGTCTCTTGGATAAACGTCGGTTAACTTGACGTTTGGACTTTCGTCGATGCTTTCCTCAAGCATGGTATTGTCAGGCACCTCAATAATGTCTACCATGTTGATGTCGATAGGCTCAGCAAACAGAGCCTCCTCTTGTCGTAAAGGGTCGGTGTAAATCTTCTGTTTCCTTGCAGCAAACTTCAAGCGACCCTCTTGGAGTGATTTTTGAACCAAATCCCTGAAAAGAAAACATTGAGAGGTTGTGTGACCAAGATAATTATGATATTTATAAAAACCTCTTTTTTGTCTTTGTTCTAATGGTGGTAATTTAGCATTTGGGGGTACTAGAATTTGACCATCTTTAACTAATAAATCAAAAATCTCCTCGTATTTACTAACGTCAAAAGTATAAGTTTTTGCAGGGATTTTCGAACTTGTTTTGATAGCAGGGCTTTTTCCTTTAACAGGAAACAATGATTTACATTCATATGCAGGCCCTGATTTCAACTCAGCCACATCTACATCTGCCTCGGTCGGTGAGATGTAGTCGGCTTCGTATATGGGATATGTGTCATCATAGTCGACATAGGTTATTTTCTCTTTCTTAGCCCTAGCTTTAGTACGCCTGACTTTTTCTAGTCGAAGGTGCTCAAGGTGTCTAACCCTGTCAGCTAATTGTGACATACTCTTGACGAAAGTTGGATCTATTTTCTTCCTAATGGAGTAATCCAAACCCCCGACAGCCATTTGAACAAGTTCATGTTCATGTACTTGTGTAAACACCTTGCTTTTAGGGATCTAAATCTGTTCAAATAGTTGTCTATGGTTTCAGCAAATTTTCTCTTAATGTTTGATAATTCGACCAAACTTGTTTTCGAATGCCCCTCGTAAAACTACTCATGGAAAAGTTTTTCCAACTTCGACCATGAGTCGTAGAATCAGGGGGAAAAGTAGTAAACCAAGTGAAGGCAACTTTAGTCAGGGATGAAGGGAAATGTTTTACCCTTAGGCCTTCATTATTCGCCGTGTCTCCTGACTCAGTCAGGTATCTAGCGATGTGTTCGACCGTCGACTCACCTGTTTCTCCCTCAAATTTGGTGTACTTAGGAATTTTCCATCCTCTAGGGTTTTCGGTCTGTAAAATATATTCTGATAATAGGGAGGAATACGTTGGCCTTTGCATTATATTCATACCATTTCGGGCCATAATTCTCTCAACAATATTGGTTAAGTTATTTTTGACAACTAATTCTTCGTGTCAAATTTCGTCAAGGACTTGGTCAGTCTCTTGTTGTCTACGAACCAATACCCTAGGTGGATCGACCACGATATTTCTTTGAGGCGTTGCATCCTGACCCTAGTATACAGTTTCTTCTTCTATTTCCCCCATGTCCCCATGAATGGGTATGGCTTGTCGAACTGGTGGCCCGTGTCGGGCAGTCATTTGGTGGGCCCCTAAGAAGTTACACAAACGTGTTAGCTGTGCAATCACCTGTCGGTTTGTTTCAGCGGACTGCCTATTAGTCTCGACCAATTCTTGTACTATGGGATTAAACACATTACCCATTTGGTTAGTTAACATGTTAACCAACTCATGGTTGCTATCATCTATTTGCTGCCTTAACACTGCCACAAAGGTAGTGTTTAGATGTTGTGCAGGCATTGCCCTATTTCCCCCTATTGTAGATCCTTGTAAAGGAGCATTTTTGTTTTGTGTGTTATCAGACATCATTGTTGCACTTGGGTCGGTGATATCCGTCATTAAATGTCGACATTCCATAAGGGATTCTTAGCGATTACCAATCGGTATCAACGTGTTGGGCGCTCGTGGCCACCACAGGCCCTAGACTCACCGGTGCGGTATGGGGAATAGGGATTGATACTGAAGCAGTCGGCCCTGAGACAGTTGTGCTGCTTAATGGAGGAAATGACGCAAGTTGAGAAACGACTGGGTCGACAATACCCAGCGTTCGTGATGGAACTTCATCCGCATTCGACGCGAGAGTAGTGTTTGTCATCTTAGGTGTATGTTTCCTAGTAGGTGGTTTCTTATTGGCTGAATTCCCACTTCTAATTTTTATGCACTTCTAATGCTAATGACAAATTCTAACACTTAGCACAGGTCCCACCAGGTGTGCTAATTTGTTTACTGTGGAAAATGGTAAACAAGCGCTAGTCCTCCCTAGGTCCTAAAACTAAGGGTTACTTGCAAGATCGACCAATTGATCTTAAGACACGTGCTAAGGTTTTGTATGTTATACTGACTCTGTCAAAATATGCCTTGGCTAAGAAACGATTTTTAGAGGCCAAGGAAAATAGTACAACGTCTTTCCACACATAAATTCGATAGCCTGCCTAACCGACAGTAGGTTCTGGGTACAATAAGACTCAATTGTTAATTGGTGACTCGTGACCAAAAATTGACGTTGAAGTGTTCAATATAAAAGTTGTTCGAAACGCAAATGAAAGTAAAAAGCAGTAAAGATAAACTTAAACATAAACTGATTGCATTGAAATTAAAGATGGTGATTCACGTACATCAAAAGCTTAGTGACTCTTTCTTCCTTTAGCGCGAATTGGGCAGAGTTTTGGTAAGCAATTTGAGAATACAAATGAACACACCGAAATTACAATGAAGTAACTTATTTATATCTTTTACAGAATAACCGCTGAAAGTAATCAACGGATGAGAATGAAACTAAGATAAAACTGCTACACACGATTTCGCCATTCGTTTAGCGCTTTGCACCCACGATCCTTTGATATAACCGTCCACGACCTTCAGGCTTTGACTCTTTCCCGCTTCGTGACTGTCATACCCCAATTTTTGACCTAATATACCACCTTACATCTGCATCATTGCATCACTAACAGTTCAGAACATAATTAATCGGGTGTAGCTTCTACAGGTCAAAATTAGGGTTTCATCAAATTTTCATCTGATTCAAGAGGTAATCAATTAGGGTTTGAGTTTCACTCATCTAAATTGATATATCTTGGTCAATCATCAACCTCTAATCTTCAGATATCAAATTTTTCCTCATGATCTATCGAGGATCGACCAATTAGGGTTTTCATCGAGGACAAGCAATTACTGATTTTCTGATCAATGAAAGACTTTTTTGATTGGAGATTGATCTTCATATCCTAAATAAAACATGTTGACCTAATTTCTGGATTCAAAACATCACAGAACTTCACAGAATTCATCAGTCAATTTCTGAATCATCTGATGAAATTTCATCTGCACTGAAAAGTCAAACTTTGACTTTTGGTCAACGTTTTCAAGACAAAACTTTTTCCATCATCAAAATACTTCAAATGATCCATCATGATCATAAAAAATCAAGAAATTTGGAAAAGTCAACAAAAAATCAAAATTTTCAACACTTAGAAAATTTTTCAAGTGTTAAAATTTCACATTTTTTCCAAATTTCATGGCATTTTTCACATAGTTCCATTTGGAATTAGAAAAAACTCAAAACATGAAAGTTTTAGCCCTTGAAATAAGCTTTCCAAAATGTCCAAGAACTTGAAAATCCATGGTGTCTAGCTATACTTTTGATTTTGAAACATAGAGCTCCAAAATCCTTGATTTTCAAGTACAACTTTCAAAATTACAAGTCATTTTTTGATTTTCTTTCTTTCTAGAAGCATGCCACCTAGCCAAGAGGGATAGATCTGATAAAAATAAGAGGGAGAGTAATTATGATAGGATAAGATCAAGTTGAATAATTAACCATGGTTAAAAGGAAGCATCCTTTTGCATTTATTGCAAAAATGACTTTCTTGCCCTCTAAGGCAAGTTGTAAATATCCAAGCCTATCTCTTTTGCTTGCTAAATCAGAATTCTTGACCTATAAATAGAGGTCATGTTTTCCATTTGAAACTACACCAAAGCTATGCCAAAACAAACTTTCTCACTTCTTTCTTAAAATTCAAGTAACATAGTTTAAATTGAGAATTCTTGCATTTTTCAAAACTTGTGAAAAAACATGAGAGATTTGGTGTCTAACATGTCATAAACATCATTTAGAACTGGTTTGAAACTTAAAATCAACACAAGAAACACTAAAAGCCAGAATTGCATTTCATGTTTCCAAACTTGCCAAAACTGCCTTAACCTTTGAATTTGATTTTTGGCTCGAGCAAGTTGTGATTTTTTGACTCAAACATCATCAACATATTCCATATAGATGATCACGGACCATTAATCTTGACTGTAACATCTCTAACCAAAATTCGAGTTTCATTTTTAGCAGCTGCAGGTGGACTTGGGTAGAATAGTTCGGACCATTCAAAGGCAGACCATTCTCACGCCTTCCATAAGGTCCGCGGTGCTATAGCCATCATCAAATCCTGGCTGGAAACACTCCAATACGGTTTTGATCTCGACTTCAAAGGGTAAGCAACTCAACTTCGAACTCTATGATTCTTGAATTACAGTTCAAAAAGCTCTTGGCCGTTTTGTTTCTGCACCCTCACTAAAGCTTAACCCTCAATCAATTGACCAATTCTTTCACCATACACGATTTCAATTAGAATTTTCAGAATTAGGGTTCTTCATGTTTCTGATAAATTTAATCATGTTAAGCTTAAAATAAATGGAATTAAATGACATCATCATGTTCCTGGGCTTAAAACGATCAAGTTTGATGTTTACATCGAGCAGTTTCGTTGAGAAACAAAGAATCCATGGCTGATTGAAGATTGGAGGAAGAAGAAGAAGCTTGCGCGCGTAGCCTTGGGACCATTTTTGCCAAACTTTGTCATTTTTTTTCATATTTTTTTCAAACTTTGACTCTTTCAAAACCCAATCAAAACTCCTCATTTTGAGGTGATTTTTTGTACACATATCAATTAACATATCTATTTTATGATAGTGTCAAAAAATTTCAGAAAAACTTTCATCTGATTATATTTTTATCGAACCGAAAACGATGCATTTGAGTACTTTTAAAAGCACTTTCAAAGGTGTTTTTTTCAAACTTTCGAAGCCCGATTCTTTTCCAAACTTCTTGTAAGTAAACTTCATCTTTCAAAAACACTTTCAAGATCTTTTTTTCAAAACTTTTCATCAAACTTACATCTTTTTCCATGATCGATCCGATTTAAACGATAAAACCGAATTCGTTTTCTCTCGAATTTCTTAACCGATCATGGGCATCCCTTACGGTGTAAGTCCCAAAATTCTTTTATGTACATAATTATTTCCTTGTACATTTCCAATTCTTTTATGTACAAATCTATCTTACTTGTACATAATACGAACATCTTTGTGAATACTCAAGTACAGACAAACTTCATCCGTTTGTTTTCATTTTTCTTGTATATACACTGAATACCATTGGTATTAAAAGGAGCATTATTCCCGGTGAAACTGCTTTTAAACCAATGGGCCTCCCTTACGGTGTAAGTCCCAACCCTCCTATGTACATCCACATCCTCCTGTACATAAATACTCGTTCGTGTACATATTTACTTCCTTGTACACAATTCAAACTTGTAAATAATCAAGTTATGCTGGTTTTAAACGTTCGTTTTACACACACTTGTTTATATTTCCTTCATAAAATCTTGTAAATAAACTTTACACGCATTGTTTATATTTCCTTCATAAACTCCTGTGAATAAACTTCATACGCTTGTTTATACAATTGTCTAGTTATAACATAACAACTAGTCTAACCATGGGTTCCCACGAGTTAGCCTCCTCTTGGGCTTTGTACAAGATAACTCATTTCATCTGAGTTCAGCCTCCTCTTAGGCTTCATATAAGAAAACTCATTCATCTGAGTTTAGCCTCCGCTTAGGCTTCATATAAGAGAATACTCCCTTGTTGAGTCAGCCCCCTCTTGGGCTTCGTTCAAAATAACTCCTCATTGAGTTTAGCCTTCTCTTGGGCATCAAACAAAGAAAGAGACCAGGAAATCTCTTATCAGCCTCCTATTGGGCTTCCAATACAAAGAAACACCAGCGTTAGGATAGAACCCGAGAGTATAATTTCCGGTGAAATTGCTCTTAATCCTAAAAGGATGGTTTCGATGAAATCCTTTTAAAGCCAAAGCCACCATACCCTATAGCTTCCTCTTGAGCTTCATACAAGGACCCTCGATGACCCTCGATGACCCTTGGAATGCCTCCTCTTGGGCTTACAATACAAGGACCCACGGGCTTCTTAAAAGCATCCCTCTAATCCAATCAATTTCTCCTCGAGATTTAGACGTTTATCATCTCTATGGAAGAAGTATCTCATATATCACATCACATACAATCAAAAACTTTTCAAACTCTTTTCAAACAAAACATCTCTTAATCTGTAAGTGGTAACGCTTGTACACTCAAGCAAAACACCCAATGCTTACAATTAAAAGATTCAATCTTTCAAAACATCTTTATAAAAAACTCGTAAGTGGTAACGCTTGTACACTCAAGCAAAACACCTATAACTTACGATGAAAGATTTCAATCAATCAAACTTTTCAAAAATGTATGTGATGAAATAGATTAGATACATTTTTCATTAAGATGACATTTGTCTTTGTCTCTTAATAACTTCCGTTGCTTCCACTAGCATAAGTGGGAACTACGATTGCTCTGACTTTCTCAACATCCCTTTGATAATACGTAGGCACAAGGTCTTATCCTTGGCGAGCAAATTTCTTTCTCCCTCAAACCAAACAAACCATAGATCCCTTTAGATTCGAGCTACAAATTCTCTGATTCCCATTAAGGGATATGTATGCAGAAGATCCAATGATCTTTGCGAGCACAATAATAACAAAACCTAGGATTCCACATAATCTATCCTTCTTAAAATCCCAAAGGAGAAACTTTCCCAATCATAGAAATAGCAATTAAAACACACAAACATATCAAACATATTCATATATAAAGCTATAGATAACTACATATATTTAGGGTGCTCCATCTATTCCCTTTATATAACAAACCCCCTTACCCGGAATCTCCCCAAATGCGTTACGTCTAGTTCGCGCTAGTCGTAATGCATATCATATCAATTGAGGGTATTGCAGCTTTCCCCTTTTTCATAATCATTTTTCTTGTGTTGAAAATAATAAAGCTTGATGCTCGCGGCATCTTTATAAACAAATCAAAAGAGTAAATCGTTTCGAGCCAGAGAATTCGAATTCAGATTCGATTCCCTAGTGCGTCACTTTTTAACGCGAACAGAAAAAATGGCGACTCTGCTGGGGATGTACGCTAAATTTTGATTTTAAAAAAAAATGTGACTCTGCTCAAGAGCACCAAGCTTTTTTGTTTTCAAAAAGAAAAAGAGGGGCTAAGCTTCCATATGTGCATATGTTTGTTTCTCTTTATTGTGTGTTTTCGCGATTTCATCTGATGGAAAGAAATCCTAACCCGGATTTAAGAAACATTTTAAGATCTAGGTGGGGGTATAGTCCTATTAACTTGTGAGAAGTCTCAGTACTTACGAAGTTAATTTGAGATCCCTCTCTCAGTGGAGGTTGTCTTGGGAGTATTTGTGTTTAGCAAGTATTTGCAAAGACATTTTTCTTTCAAGAGAACTTGCGAAGCTGAGTGGCTGTAGAACACATAACCCATCCTGGCCATTTAGGATGTAGTGCAGAAATTATTCGCGTAAGCCTAGAATAATTGTCATGCGAGACTACGATCGGCGAGTTTTCTTGAAAAATATTATTGGACTTGGTATTCAACAAATCCGATAATATTTCAAAGAGAAGCGTTGAGCCTGTATTATCAGTAGAACCCGTTTCACAGATGAATAAGCCCTTAGAACTTACCCACGTTTGGTTCTTATCGTTGGCCTCATGCTCGTGACTTTGAACGCTTGACCGTGTGTATAACTACTAACCATGTTTGTGGAATTCATGCATTCATTCAAAAAACTTCATTTCTCTTCCCATTTCCAAAGAATTTAGAGATCTTTCTTTGTAAATATTTTAGGTTAGAGTGATGGACGTCAGAGGAAGATTCACCAAGAGATACAATTTTAGAATTCCTGATGTAGGAAAGTTGAAAGAGTTAGCATCCTTGGTAGAAGATCCCTCGGTTTGACGCTATGGAACTCTTTTAACTATTCTGAACACTAATGTTGATGAAGGACTTCTCAAAACTTTCGTTCAATTTTACGATCCGGTCTATCATTTGTTTCACTTTCCACGACTATCGATTGATGCCTACTTTGGAAAATGCGCACATCCTATGTATCTCAGTATCAGATAAAGTGCCTTTCAATGGTTTGGAAGCCATTCCTAAGTCACCAGTCATTGCAACAATGACTCACTTAAAGAAATCTGAGATAGACAAAAACCTAACTACCAAAGGAAAACTCTTAGGACTAACTTCAAAGTTCCTAATGGAGAAGGCTCTTAAATTCTCTGAAGCCGGTAGTATGGTTGCCTTTGAAGCTATTTTAGCATTACTCATCTATGGATTGGTGTTGTTTCCCAACGTCCCAAGTTTCGTTGATATCAACGCCATAGGGATTTTTTTGATTGGAAATCCTGTCCCCACTTTGCTTGGTGATATATATTTCTCCATTCATCATAGGAATCGTCAAGGAGATGGAACTATCGTATGTTGTGTACCTCTGTTCTTCAAATGGATTGTCTCACACTTGCCTAAATCTCCTATCTTCCGCGAAAACAAAGACGATTGGCATTGGTCAAGAAGACTCATGTCTCTTACAAATGACGATATCCATTGGTATACCTTGGCAGACAATGAAATGGAAATCATTGAGAGTTGTGGAGAATTGGCCAACGTACCTCTCATTGGTACGAAAGGAGGAATCAACTACAACCCATTCTTGGAGAGACGTCAACTCGGGTATGCAAACTCTAGTAAACCTCTTGGTTTTACAGTAGAGAGTTACTTCTATCATGAAGGGGAGGATTCCCAAGGTTTGAAAGCCAGAATGATCAGAGCTTGGCATCACATTCGAAGGAAAGAAAAAGGTAATGCAAGGAATTGTGTAGCCATGGAAATCTACACTTCTTGGGTGAAGAAAAGAGCAAAGGAATTCCGAATGCCTTATGCTTATGAAGAACCCATGTTCTCAACAGCTTCCAAATCAACAATTTTTCTCGTCGAGACTATGGGAGAATACCAAGAAGCTTTGGCCAAGATGAGGCTTTAGAAGGAAGCTTTGGAAAACAAGTTCCTTAAGACTGATCTCGAAAATGAGAAGCTTAAGAAGCAGGTCAAAGACCATGAAAAGACGCTTTACTTCCAAGATGAATGGCTCATGGAGAAAGATGAGAAGATTCGTCAGAAAGATAACGCGATCAAAAGATACATCAAAGAAAGGAAAAGAAAGCTTGAGGAAATGACAACCAGGCGATCCTGCTCCTAACGAGTGGAAGAAAGTCATCAGCAAGCTAAAAGCCGAGAAAGCTGAACTGAAAGCTCACTATGGGAAGGAAATCCTGAAGTTGAAGCTACATCAAGCCTTTGGATCTTCATCCGATGAGGACGATTAATTAGTTTAGATTGTAATTTTATCATTTATTTTATCATTGTACGAGCCATGCTCAAAAACAAAAATTGTTGTAATCTTCTTTCAATAATCAATAAAGTATGTGTTTTCCATCCAAATATTTGCCAGAAATTTCTCTTTTAGCGTAAATTCTTTGGAAACTTTTCTCTTTGCATTCATAATCATGCATCATACTTTGCATATCAAGTTTGTTGTTTAGAGTCTGATCTTTTGGAATTCTTTCCAGAAAGGAAAAGATCGCCAAGCTGTCGCGTCTTAGAGTTTCTCGACCACGTCACCAGCCAACTCGTACATACAATACACGTTCAAAAAGAAGGAAAGTAATGGAAGGATTTGAGCAAGAAAATGTTGAGCTTCGTAGTACAGTGACAACGCTGCAAGAAGAGGTGGAAAGACTCACTTCTTTGGTAAGTTCATTGGCAACCGCGCAAAGTCAGCAAGCAACATTGAGCATTCAAAATCAAGTGGCGATTTCAGAGACCACTACTACTCCAGTTTCAACTGTTGCAGCCAGTAGTTCACTCTTCAGTATGCCAGAAGGTTATCCATGGGGCATGCCTTTCAATTTCGGCATCGGATTTCGTCAACCGACTTCTCAAGTACAAACAACCACGCTTGAAGTACCTACTTTGCAAAACTCAACACTTACTCCACAGCATGGAATAACTTTTCCGCAAGTCACTATGACAGTTTCTCAACCAATCATGACGAACTCAGCATCCGTAGTTCACACTACTGCAGACGAAGAAGTCCACCATAGTCCAGGCAATAACACGAATCCTCGTGGCCAGATGGAGACTCTCCAGGAACAGCTCCTCAAGATGCAGCTTGAGATTAAAATAATCCGTGGAAAAGAATTGTTTGGGAAGAACGCCCATGATTTGTGCCTAGTCCCTCGTGTAAGGATACCTGCAAAGTTCAAAGTCCCTAACTTTGAAAAGTATAACGACGGAAATTCCTGTCCACAGAGTCATCTTACGATGTACGCCAGGAAAATGTCTACGTACAACGACAACCACCAATTGTTAATCCACTATTTCCAAGATAGTCTCACCGGTGCCGCACTGAAGTGGTACATGGGACTAGACAGCGCGAATATCCAGACATTCAACGACTTAGGCGAAGCCTTTATCCAGCAATACAAATTTAACTTGGACATGGATCCAGATCGGGATCAACTCCGCTCCATGTCTCAGAAGGAAAGAGATACATTCAAAGAATATGCACAACGATGGAGGGAAATTGCTGCCCAAGTCAACCCACCGTTAGAGGAGAAGGAAATGACCAAGGTTTTCTTAAACACTCTTGGCCCATTTTACTACGAACGAATGATCGCTAGCGCTCCCGGAGATTTCACCGAGATGGTAAGCATGGGAATGCGGCTAGAGGAAGGAGTTCGAACAGGACGCCTGACCAGAGAAATAGGATCCTCCAGTGGAACTAATAAGATCGAAACCAGTTTTGCAAAGAAAAAGGAACATGACATAGGAATGGTATCCCGAGGGAAACCACGAAAGAATGTCAGCCGACAACAACAGGTAGCTACCATAGCACCCACTGTTAATACAAGTCCAAATACAGGAATTGCTCCGCAGTTCCAACAAGCTCAACAGCCTCGACAACAGGCTCAGCAGTTCAACAATCAGAACCGTGCGCCCCGGGTCTCACAGTTTGATCTGATTCCAATGACGTACACGGAACTATATCCTGCATTAATAGAAAGGAATCTTGTGAAAACAAGGTCACCGCCCCCGGTACCAGAAAAATTACCATGGTGGTACAAAGCGGACGTATCTTGCCCTTTTCATCAAGGGGCACCGGGTCATGATCTCGAGCATTGCATTGCACTAAAAGCTGAAGTACAAAGGTTAGTAAGGTCTAATCTTCTCTCCTTTAGAAACACAAATCCGAACGTGCAAGCAAATCCACTTCCCAGTCATAGTGGACATACCGTGAATTTGATACTAAGGAATACAGATCGGTATCTTATCACAGATGTGAATCTGATAAGAGAAAGCTTTGTACAACTCCATGATACGTACAGTACAATGTGCGTTTTCACTAAACATGATTATGCAGCTTACAACATCTGCTTCAAGGATTGTCGAGGATGCCCAACCATAAGAGCAGACATTCAACGATTATTAGACAATGGTGACATACAGATCTTCAGAAACAGAAACGACTATGACGTTAATATGGTAGGGCATTTTCCGCATGAGCTTTTAGTCTCAGATATCAACTCGGAAATTCCCGAAGTAAACGTTATTATTCCCTGTTTCAACGTGCCCGAGCATGTGGAGATTGAATATAACGGTTCAGACGTTCCAGAGTCTCCTTTGGTGATTTGCCTACCCGATCCTGTTCCATACAGTTCTAACAAAGCAATTCCCTATCAATATAGTGCGACTATGATAGAAGATGGGAAGGAGAAGCCCATGCCAACTCTTTCAGCCAATGTCAACATAACTGAGATAGGACGAGTAACACGAAGTGGACGAATACATACTCCGTTGCCGCCAAAGCCGCCTGTTGTTCCTATCGTTAGGCAAAATCCAGTTAATAAACTGCCCGTTGTTCTTGTTGTTGGACAAAATCCAGTTAATACATCTCCCGAGAACCCCACGAGGATTCCCGTTGATAATCCAAACACAAATGTTGGACCGTCTGATGGAACCAACGTCAACTCAGATTTCGATGAAATTTTGAAGCTAATCAAGAAAAGCGAGTACTGAGTTGTGGATCAGCTGATGCAGACTCCCTCCAAGATTTCAATACTATCTCTACTTCTGAATTTCGAAGCCCACCGAGAAGCTTTGATGAAAGTACTAGATCAAGCTTACGTAGATCACGATGTGACCGACCAATTTGATGGAATTGTGGGCAACATAACAGCTTGCAACAATTTAAGCTTCAGTGATGAAGAACTCCCAGAGGAAGGGAAAGATCACAATCTGGCTCTGCATATCTCAATGATTTTCCAATCAGATTCTCTATCCAACGTACTAGTGGATACCGGTTCATCCTTGAATGTAATGCCAAAAATGACTCTAGCTCGTTTATCTTACAAAGGAACGCCGATGAAGTTCAATGACATAGTGGTAAGGGCCTTTGATGGGTCAAGAAAATCTGTTATTGGGGAAGTCGATCTTCCAATGACGATTGGACCGCATACCTTCCAAATCACTTTCCAGGTCATGGATGTGCCAGCTGCTTACAGTTGTTTGCTAGGAAGACCATGGATACACGAAGCAGGAGCTGTGACTTCCACTCTCCATCAAAAACTGAAATTCACAGTAAATGGAAAACTAGTAACCATCATTGGTGAACAAGCCTTACTAGTCAGCCATTTATCCAACTTTTCTTTCATCACAGCCAACGACGTTAAAGGGACACAGTTCCAAGGACATCCGTTAGAAGATGAATCTACAAGCAAAAGCAGATCGTCTATCTCCTCTTACAAAGAAGCAGCGCAGATAGTGAAAGATGGTAATGCTGCAGGATGGGGACAAGTAATAAAACCTGTCAACAACGAGACAAAGGTCGGACTCGGGTTTGCTCCAGTATTTCCCTAAAGACAATCAAAGGGATGAAACACTTCGCCCAATCAGAGAAGTATTCCACAATGGGGGTTTCTTAAACCCTGTTCTTCAAGAGGTTAACGTTATTACCAATGAAGGTGATGAAGACGATCTCTCTAGATCTGAAAAGTGGAGCACTTATCTCACCAGCTCTGAATATGTGTCTCAGGAAGAGTTGTACGCACCATTCTATCCTCCGACTGATCAATTCAAAGGCATGTCCCTACAAAAGAATGAAAATCCACCTGTCCCTTCTGAAGTTTGGGATACCCTGGGAGAACCAAGTGGAAAGTTTGACTACATGGTGAAATACACTGCGCCTGAAAGCTCAAAAATCAGAATTGAAGATATCCAGCCCACTGGATGGGGTGATTCTTTTGAGTATCCTAGTCAACCAGAAGAGGTGTACACATCTTCCCGATCTCATCAACCAATTGAGGTTCCGAATGAAGATCTCTGCTTTAATGCGCCCGTTGAATTTGTTAAACCAGATCTTGACTATCACTACATCAACGTAATTACTGAAGATTAGGGATACGATTCGGGATACGAACTAGAAAGTGTCGCCGACAATGAGTCTCTTCACTCAGAAGATTGGAGAGTACATCCCCAGAATTCAACGCAAATGCCAATAGAAAGTACGTATGTTGTATCCCATGCTTCTCGATCTATCCATCAAGCAGAAGAAGATCGTTTCAGCAGCACAAAAGGCAAGGTCAACCGTCCAGAGTCTTCAAAGCCTGTTCGACCAACGACCAAAGTCTATTAGAGAATTAAGCCAAGTGGAAAATTACCAGAGTACCTCGACTTCCAAGGAGTTCGCCACTATTGGAAGCCTGTTGAAGTTCGGACTAATGTTCATAGTTCTAAGTAGCTTATCTTTGCTTTTGTTTTGAACTCTCGCTTCGCCCAAAGCGAAGAGATGTTTTATAGGGTTTAGCTTTTAAATAATTTCTCTTTGTCTTGCCCAAGATGAATGAGTTTGTATTTTAGGGCCCTGTTTCATATTGTGTATCATAAATAAAACGCGTTGTTTTCACTTTGTGTTTGTTTTTTATTTTTACCCTTTCTTGGAAATGATAATCCTAAAAAACACAATAAAAAACTTCAAAAAAATTAATAATAATCTGCATACACTTTCACATTAACTTTTTCCAAAAAAATATAATAAAAAAAAGAGTTAATTAATCAGACATAAATCAAATATGCAGATGGACAAATCCATTGAACGCAATAACTCTATGCTCTCTCCCAACTTTGAGATCCCCAGTGAAGTCGCCGAGGAAGAAGTTGAAGAAGAGATCCTAGATGAGATTTCTCGACTACTTAAGCACGAGGAAAGAATCATTCAGCCTCACAAAGAGCCTTTGGAAGCAATCAACTTGGGTTCTGAGGAAGACAAAAAAGAAGTGAACATCGGAGCTCTACTCAACAGTAACGTCAAGGGTAAACTGATAGATCTTCTCAAAGAATATGTTAATGTGTTCGCTTGGTCTTACCAAGACACGCTGGGATTAGATACCAGCATTGTGGAGCATCACCTGCCATTAAAGCCGGAGTGTCCGCCAGTTAAGCAGAAACTGAGGAGAGTTCACCCAGACATGGCCGACAAAATCAAAAAGGAAGTTCAAAAGCAGCTCGACGCAGGTTTTCTCGTCACCTCTGAATATCCTCAATGGCTAGCCAACATAGTGCCTGTCTCCAAGAAAGACGGAAGGGTCAGAATGTGTGTTGACTACCGGGACTTGAACAAAGCTAGTCCAAAAGATGATTTCCCACTTCCGCATATCGACATGCTAGTGGATAGCACTGCAAAGTTCAACGTCTTTTCCTTCATGGACGGTTTCTCTGGTTACAATCAGATCAGAATGGCTCCCGAAGACATGGAGAAGATATCCTTCATCACGCCATGGGGCACCTTTTGCTACAAAGTAATGTCGTTTGGATTAAAGAATGCCGGCACAACTTACCAAAGGGAGATGACTACTCTCTTTCATGACATGATGCACAAAGAAATTGAAGTTTATGTGGATGACATGATAGCAAAGTCTGACACTGAAGAAGAGCATATAGAATATCTCTTGAAGTTGTTTCAGCGACTAAGGAAATTCCAGCTTCGCCTGAATCCTAACAAATGCACCTTTGGGGTAAGATCTGGAAAACTCCTAGGTTTTATCGTCAGTTAAAGAGGTATTGAAGTTGACCCTGACAAAGTCAAGGCTATTCAAGAAATGCCTACGCCACATACAGAAAAGCAAGTAAGAGGATTTCTTGGACGGTTGAATTACATCTCCAGATTTATTTCTCAAATGACCGCTACTTGTGGGCCGATATTCAAGCTTCTCCGCAAAAATCAAGAGGTTGTGTGGACAGAAGATTGCCAAAAAGCGTTTGACAGTATCAAGGAATACCTGTCAGAACCTTCAATATTGATTCCTCCAGTCGAAGGAAGACCATTAATCATGTACCTTACCGTGTTAGAAGATTCCATGGGTTGTGTGCTTGGACAGCAAGATGAAACTGGTAAGAAAGAGCATGCCATCTACTACTTAAGTAAAAATTTCACAGACTGTGAAACTCGTTACTCCATGCTCGAGAAAACATGTTGTGCTTTGGTATGGGCTTCAAAACGTCTCCGCCAGTACATGATCAATCACACAACTTGGTTAATCTCCAAAATGGATCCAATCAAGTATGTCTTTGAAAAGCCTGCCTTAACAGGAAGAATTGCTCGATGGAAGATGCTATTATCTGAATATGACATCCAGTACCGTGCTCAAAAAGCGGTCAAAGGAAGCATTCTTGCTGATCACTTGGCTTATCAACCGATCAATGAATACCAATCTCTCAAGTTCGACTTCCCTGACGAGGATGTTATGTACTTAAAGATGAAAGATTGTGACGAACCGCTACCCGAAGAAGGTCCAGATCCAGAATCTAGATGGGGCTTAGTCTTTGATGGAGCAGTTAATGTCTTTGGCAACGGAATTGGCACAGTCATCATCACTCCCGAGGGTTGTCATATCCCATTTTTCGCCAGATTGCTCTTTGATTGCACCAACAACATCGCAGAATACGAAGCTTGTATCATGGGTATCGAAGAAGCCATCGACTTGAGGATCAAGATCCTTGACATATATGGAGATTCAGGCCCTTGTGATCAATCAAATCAAAGACAAGTATGAAACTCATCATCTTGGTTTGATTCCTTACAGAGATTATGCAAGACGTTTGTTGACTTTCTTCAACAAAGTCGAACTGCATCATATCCCTCGAGATCAGAATCGAATGGCAGACGCCTTGGCCACTCTATCTTCCATGTTTAAAGTCAACCATTGGAACGATATGCCTAAGATCCGTATCAGACGCCTTGAAAGACCTGCGTATGTATTTACAACTGAAGCAGTCTTCGATGATAAACCATGGTTCCACGACATTAAACGTTTTCTTCAAACTCGGGAGTACCCACTCGGGGCATCGTACAAAGATAGGAAAACTCTAAGGAGGCTTTCTAAAAACTTCTTCCTGAATGAAGATGTGCTATACAAAAGAAACTTCGACATGGTCCTGCTCAGATGCGTCGACAGACATGAAGCAGACACGATAATTCACGAAGTGCATGAAGGGTCCTTTGGAACCCATTCAAATGGGCATGCAATGTCCAAAAAGATCTTAAGAGCATGATACTATTGGATAACAATGGAATCTGATTGCTGTAAACACGTCAAGAGATGTCACAAGTGCCAGATCTACGCAGATAAGATCCACGTACCACCGACTATACTCAACATTCTCTCTTCTCCATGGCCTTTCTCCATGTGGGGCATCGACATGATTGGGATGATCGAACCAAAAGCGTCCAACGGACATCGCTTCATTCTAGTAGCTATTGATTACTTCACCAAATGGGTCGAAGCAGCATCTTACGCCAACGTTACAAGACAAGTTGTTGTGAGGTTCATCAAGAACAACCTCATTTGCCGATATGGAATTCCAAGTAAGACCATTACATACAATGGATCGAACTTGAACAACAAAATGATGAAAGAACTGTGTGAGGAATTCAAGATCGAGCATCATAACTCATCTCCTTACCGGCCAAAGATAAACGGCGCCGTTGAAGCTGCCAACAAGAACATCAAGAAGATCGTCCAGAAGATGGTCATCACTTACAAAGACTGGCACGAAATGCTGCCGTTTGCTCTGCATGGGTATCGTACTTCAGTACGCACTTCAACAGGGGCAAACCCTTTTTCTCTAGTATACGACATGGAAGCAGTGCTCCCCGTAGAAGTTGAGATTCTGTCAATGAGAGTTCTCATGGAAACTAAGTTATCTGAGGCCGAATGGTGTCAAAGTAGATACGACCACCTTAACTTAATCGAAGAAAAGCGCCTGACCGCTCTGTGTCATGGACAACTATATCAGAGAAGGATGAAGAAAGCTTTCGGCAAAAAGGTCCGACCTCGTGAATTCCGAGAAGGCGACCTCGTGCTTAAAAAGATTCTGTCTTTTCAACCAGATTCTAGGGGCAAATGGACTCCTAATTACGAAGGCCCATACATCGTCAAAAGAAGCTTTTTTGGCGGTGCTATGACTCTCACAACCATGGACGGTGATGAACTCCCGTATCCTATGAATGCTGATGCAGTCAAGAAATACTTTGTCTAAAAACAAAAGAACAGCTCGATAAGTCGAAAACCCAAAAAGGGCGGCTTAGGCAAAAAAGAGCGTCTCGGTGGACTGAAAACCTGAAAAGGCGGTCCAGGCAAAAATTAGAGACAATAAACAGAAATTATCCTGATAGATTGAAAACTTGAAAAGGCAATCTAGGAAAAAACAAGGATACAAAGAATGACAAAGTAACTGCATCAGTCCGTACTTCGTCAATCTGAAGAAACTTCCATCAACGGATCTTCAATCAAATCTTTTGAAGCAACAAGCACAGTTGGAATTCAAAGTCGTTAGGGATAATAGCGGTTATTTGATTTCAATATAGCCCTTTCCCAATAAATTATCATTTCCAACTCTTGTAAATAGTTCATGGAATCACGCTTTTGGTGATTACCGTTCTATCAATAAATTTGAGCCTTGTGCCTTTTTGTTTGCAATTCTTGCTTTATTCTGTTTTGCAAAATAACGTTTTTTTTTTTTTGTGAAAATCACTTTTTGAAACTAACAAGTTTTAAATGAATTTTTACTTCAAAATTTTGAAATAAAAGCGGGATGTTCCTTCGAACTATGAACACAAAAAGAACTTCAACAGTTTTCTCCATCAAGTGTTTCGACTTCTAAAGGATAAAACAGCCGCTAAAGAAGTCTTTTTCTCCTCAGCAGGGATCATCAAAGGACGGTATTCTTATCCAAAAAAGAATTCCCAACAAAGTTGCCAATGAAATGCCTTTTTCAGAAAGTTTAAAGCATGCAACTCAAATTCATCATCAGTAACGTCTACACCATTGCTGCATATTTTGCTGAGTATTTGTTCGAACTGTGACGTAGTCCTTTTCCCAAATACCCTTTTGGTTATCCTGTCAAGTATCGTCAGCATGCATATGACATTCATAACATTCCTCATTCATGCATAATAGCATCAATAATGCATTTCTGCATTCCTCAATGATTGTTTCAATATCACTTGTTTAGATTGCATTTATTCCTAGAAACAAGTGTGGATGTGTCACCTCTCCAGTAGATCATCCCCAAGCAGAGAAATACATCTTTTTTCTATCATGTTCCCCAACTGAGATCATTCCTAATTAGGAACAAGGTCTTGATTGACTATTTCTTTCCAGTTCATTCCTGGACAGAACCCCGTCTCTGACCAACTCAGGTTTAGATTTCACAAAAAAAAAAGTCTACCTACAAAACAATAAGCAATAACCTCGACATCAGAGCTGCTTATCTCCTTTTCATCGTGAAATTTGTCATAAAATAATTGTTCTTCTCAGCAAGTTCAAATCATGACGATTCAAGAAATCCCCACAGTTGTCTTTCTGTCTAAAGAAACCTGTGTCTTATCAATCAAAATGCCCACATCTCCTCAAAAGAGAGATCCCCGGCAAGATTGAAGCTGTAAGAATAGAAACTCATTTGAGTTCTGTTTCTCTCATTGTTTGTTATTCACAACGCTGAATACTCAACAATTTTCTCAAGAATTACCTTGTTATAGTTATCACTTCACTGATAATTGGTAATATCTTCAGAGCTCGTTACCATAAACTATCACAAGGCTGATAATTGGTAACATCATTTTTACTTACCTTAAACATTGTCACAAGGCTGACAGAAGGTAATCTCTTTGTTCCCAAAGCGAAACAGATATTCACATCCATTGTGAATCTCTTTTCCAGTAAAACATATTGCTTGTTTCCCAACAAACAGGATTCTTTTTTCTTAAAGACAGATTGAGTCATCCTCACAAAATTCTCCCCACCATGTCAATCTTTGACATATCTGGGTGGAACTTTTTGCAATCATTTTGCATCATCCGCATTTTTGGTATCTTAGGTCCAAAATTTGCGTATTCTGATATTTAAGTCTCTTCACACCTATCGAGACGAAGATATTCATCTTCATATCTCAGGTTAAAGAAACTTAAATAGGGGCATCTGTCATACCCCAATTTTTGACCTAATATACCACCTTACATCTGCATCATTGCATCACTAACAGTTCAGAACAGAATTAATCGGGTGTAGCTTCTATAGGTCAAAATTAGGGTTTCATCAAATTTTCATCTGATTTAAGAGGTAATCAATTAGGGTTTGAGTTTCACTCATCTAAATTGATATATCTTGGTCAATCATCAACCTCTGATCTTTAGATATTAAATTTTTCCTCATGATCTATCGAGGATCGACCAATTAGGGTTTTCATCGAGGACAAGCAATTACAGACTTTCTGATCAATGAAAGAATTTTTTGATTGGAGATTGATCTTCATATCCTAAATACAACATGTTGACCTAATTTCTAGATTCAAAACATCACAGAAGTTCACAGAATTCATCAGTCAATTTCTGAATCATCTGATGAAATTTCATCTGCACTGAAAAGTCAAACTTTGACTTTTGGTCAACTTTTTCAAGACAAAACTTTTTCCATCATCAAAATACTTCAAATGATACATCATGATCATAAAAAATCAAGAAATTTGGAAAAGTCAACAAAAAGTCAAAATTTTCAACACTTATAAAATTTTTCAAGTGTTAAAATTTCACATTTTTTTCAAACTTCATGGCATTTTTTCACATAGTTCCATTTGGAATTAGAAAAAACTCAAAACATGAAAGTTGTAGCCCTTGAAACAAGATTTCCAAAATGTCCAAGAACTTGCAAATCCATGGTGTCTAGCTATACTTTTGATTTTGAAACATAGAGCTCCAAAATCCTTGATTTTCAAGTACAACTTTCAAAATTACAAGTCAGTTTTTGATTTTCTTTCTTTCTAGAAGCATGCCACCTAGCAAGGAGGGATAGAGCTGATAAAAATCAGAGGGAGAGTAATTCTGATAGGATAAGATCAAGTTGAATAATTAACCATGGTTAAAAGGAAGCTTCCTTTTGCATTTATTGCAAAAATGACTTTCTTGCCCTCTAAGGCAAGTTGTAAATATCCAAGCCTATCTCTTTTGCTTGCTAAATCAGAATTCTTGACCTATAAATAGAGGTCATGTTTGCCATTTGAAACTACACCAAAGCTATGCCAAAACAAACTTTCTCACTTCTTTCTTAAAATTCAAGTAACATAGTTTAAATTGAGAATTCTTGCATTTTTCAAAACTTGTGAAAAAACATGAGAGATTTGGTGTCTAACATGTCATAAACATCATTTAGAACTGGTTTGAAACTTAAAATCAACACAAGAAACACTAAAATCCAGAATTGCATTTCATGTTTCCAAACTTGCCAAAACTGCCTTAACCTTCGAATTTGATCTTTGGCTCGAGCAAGTTGTGATTTTTTGACTCAAACATCATCAACATATTCCATATAGATGATGCAGACCATTAATCTTGACCTGTAACATCTCTAACCAAGAATTCGAGTTTCATTTTTAGCAACTGCAGGTGGACTTGGGTAGAATAGTTCAGACCATTCCAAAGCAAGCAGACCATCCTCACACCTTCCATAAGGTCCGGTGCTATAGCCATCATCAAATCCTGGCTGAAACACTCCAATACAATTTTCGATCTCAGCTTCAAAGGGTAAGCAACTCAACTTCGAACTCTATGATTCTTGAATTACAGTTCAAAAAGCTCTTGGCCGTTTTGTTTCTGCACCCTCACTGAAGCTTAACCCTCAATCAATTGACCAATTCTTTCACCATACACGATTTCAATTAGAATTTTCAGAATTAGGGTTCTTCATGTTTCTGAGAAATTTAATCATGTTAAGCTTAAAATAAATGGAATTAAATGACATCATCATGTTCCTGGGCTTAAAACAATCAAGTTTGATGTTTACATCGAGCAATTTCGTTGAGAAACAAAGAATCCATGGCTGATTGAAGATTGGAGGAAGAAGAAGAAGCTTGCGCGCGTTTTTTTCAAATTCAAATATCCAGTTTATAATATTATAACATTGTTTGATTTCAATACATGGATGTATTTCTGCCCCAGCGGTTTCCAGCTCACTCTTAAGTCATTCTTGCCACGCCTTGCCTAATGGTCCCGGGTTCGAGTAGCCTTGGGACCATTTTTGCCAAACTTTGTCATTTTTTTTTCATATTTTTTTCAAACTTTGACTCTTTCAAAACCCAATCAAAACTCCTCATTTTGAGGTGATTTTTTGTACACATATCAATTAACATATCTATTTTATGATAGTGTCAAAAAATTTCAGAAAAACTTTCATCTGATTATATTTTTATCGAGCCGAAAATGATGCATTTGAGTACTTTTTAAAGCACTTTCAAAGGTGTTTTTTTCAAACTTTCGAAGCCCGATTCTTTTCCAAACTTCTTGTAAGTAAACTTCATCTTTCAAAAACACTTTCAAGATCTTTTTTTCAAAACTTTTCATCAAACTTACATCTTTTTCCATGATCGATCCGATTTAAACGATAAAACCGAATTCGTTTTCTCTCGAATTTCTTAACCGATCATGGGCATCCCTTACGGTGTAAGTCCCAAAATTATTTTATGTACATAATTATTTCCTTGTACATTTCCAATTCTTTTATGTACAAATCTATCTTACTTGTACATAATACGAACATCTTTGTGAATACTCAAGTACAGACAAACTTCATCCGTTTGTTTTCATTTTTCTTGTATATACACTGAATACCATTGGTATTAAAAGGAGCATTATTCCCGGTGAAACTGCTTTTAAACCAATGGGCCTCCCTTACGGTGTAAGTCTCAACCCTCCTATGTACATCCACATCCTCCTGTACATAAATACTCGTTCGTGTACATATTTACTTCCTTGTACACAATTCAAACTTGTAAATAATCAAGTTATGCTGGTTTTAAACGTTCGTTTTACACACACTTGTTTATATTTCCTTCATAAACTCTTGTAAATAAACTTTACACGCATTGTTTATATTTCCTTCATAAACTCCTGTGAATAAACTTCATACGCTTGTTTATACAATTGTCTAGTTATAACATAACAACTAGTCTAACCAGTAGGTTCCCCACAGAGTTAGCCTCCTCTTGGGCTTTGTACAAGATAACTCATTTCATCTGAGTTCAGCCTCCTCTTAGGCTTCATATAAGAAAACTCATTCATCTGAGTTTAGCCTCCGCTTAGGCTTCATATAAGAGAATACTCCCTTGTTGAGTCAGCCCCCTCTTGGGCTTCGTTCAAAATAACTCCTCATTGAGTTTAGCCTTCTCTTGGGCATCAAACAAAGAAAGAGACCAGGAAATCTCTTAACAGCCTCCTATTTGGCTTCCAATACAAAGAATCACCCGTGTTAGGATAGAACCCTGAGAGTATAATTTCCCGGTGAAATTGCTCTTAATCCTAAAAGGATGGTTTCCCGGTGAAATCCCTTTTAAAGCCAAAGCCAGCCATACCCTATAGCTTCCTCTTGATCTTCATACAAGGACCCTCGATGACCCTCGATGACCCTCGGAATGCCTCCTATTGGGCTTACAATACAAGGACCCACGGGCTTCTTAAAAGCATTCCTCTAATCCAATCAATTTCTCCTCGAGATTTAGACGTTTATCATCTCTATGGAAGAAGTATCTCATCTATCACATCACATACAATCAAAAACTTTTCAAACTCTTTTCAAACAAAACATATCTTAATCTGTAAGTGGTAACACTTGTACACTCAAGCAAAACACCCAATGCTTACAATTAAAAGATTCAATCTTTCAAAACATCTTTCTAAAAAACTCGTAAGTGGTAAGCTTGTATACTCAAGCAAAACACCTATAACTTACGATGAAAGATTTCAATCAATCAAACTTTTCAAAAATGTATGTGATGAAATAGATTAGATACATTTATCATTAAGATGACATTTGTCTTTGTCTCTTAATAACTTCCGTTGCTTCCACTAGCATAAGTGGGAACTACGATTGCTCTGACTTTCTCAACATCCCTTTGAGAATACGTAGGCACAAGGTCTTATCCTTGGCGAGCAAATTTCTTTCTCCCTCAAACCAAACAAACCATAGATCCCTTTAGATCCGAGCTACAAATGCTCTGATTCCCATTAAGGGATATGTATGCAGAAGATCCAATGATCTTTGCGAGCACAATAATAACAAAACCTAGGATCCCACATAATCTATCCTTCTTAAAATCCCAAAGGAGAAACTTTCCCAATCATAGAAATAGCAATTAAAACACACAAACATATCAAACATATTCATATATAAAGCTATAGATAACTATATATATTTAGGGTGCTCCATCTATTCCCTTTATATAACAAACCCCCCTTGTAACACCCCCTTCTAATTACCCGCGTTTTATAAATAATAATCAGAGTATTTAATCATAATCCAAGAGGCGTCACAATTTAAATAATTTAAATCAATTGATACAGTTGTCATGCTTTCACTGAAGAATAAATCATTAAATAAATCATACTTAAAGTTATGTTTAACAGCGGAAATGAAACATAACAAAATCCCGAATACATCATTCAATAGTTATTCCAGGATATTTAATCAAGACACAATTCAAAACTATTAAAAATATCCATTAAAGGATTTCAAACAACCGTTTCCCCAGTGTTACATCTACCAGAGCACGACACTGACACGCGGACTAATTAACTGACTCGACTCTAGAGCTATCCTCACCAACTCCAAGCGGCTAATCACTTCGGATCTGAAATCATTAAAGTAAGGGTGAGATTTCAATTCAATATAACATGCATTATACGTTTTTAAATACAACAGAGTAATCAGATACATTAATCCATTAACCAAGAACAAATCATAATCAATTTACAAGGCAGTTCACACAATGAACATGTATATAACAAACAATGGAAATTGCAACACTGGAAACCATCCTAGCATGTTACAATCCCATATGCAATGCAGACTCTATGCATGTGGTACCAAAACGTGAACCGAGTTCACCCACTGCTCCATTTACATGTGGAAAGACAGTGTAAATCCATGATTCGCCCATACCCACTGGGTCAAGAATCCAGCCTCACTACCTCAATCTCCGGGTAAGTCTATTGGCTCAGCCAGTTCACTTTCGCACAATGGGAATGAACCAAATCAACAAATGTTTATGCATGCATCATAAAAGCATGCAACATTAATTCTCAGAGCATGATATCAATATAAATCACATAATGCCAATTCACCAATGTATCACATTCAATCATAATGAATATCAAGATACAACATATTAAGCATTAATATCTCATCCGGTAACTCAGACCATTTGTAATAGTTCCCATTATCCTTAACTAATCACTCTTTTCGAAAATCGGGAGCTCGACTCTTTTAAAATAATTTGTAGCAAAATAATATTTTTCCATTTTTAAAAGGTAGTAATTTAAATTTAAGAAATAACGCCGAAAACGGCACTCGAATCGGAGTTACGGTTTAGAAAATATGAAATTTTGAAGTTTAAGTATTTTTGAAAAATTGCACATGGAATCCGGTTCCTACCTATACAGAACCGGTTCCTGTGAAGTTCAAAATCTCGCTCCCTGGTTTTTGTATGGGAACCCGGTTCCGACATAGACAGGAACCGGTTCCTGAGCCCAATTTTTCCCAGTTTTGAAAATTAACACTGAGAACGGTTCCTCCCCACAGGGAACCGGTTCCTCCCCACAGGGAACCGGTTCCTCCCCACAGGGAACCGGTTCCCACGACCTATAACAGCATTTTCTGCTACTTTTGACAGCATTTTGCATCCTTTATCATTTCCAAACTTTCTAATACGAATTGGGACATTAGGAACACCAAATTATCATCATTTCACACCATTATAACATCAAACAACATAGTTTACTCATCCCTATTAGTTATTTGACATGCTAATGATCCTAATACCATACACCGACACAAAATAGGGTTCATTCCATAAACCTATAATCCATTTCCTAACATACCCAATTACCCGGTCGATTCCCAAAACCCATAAGGCATATTAACCGAAAGAAATCACCCCTTACCTCGCGATGATCTTCGATTTCTCTCGGCGTCGGTTTTTCGTCTCTTCTCTTCTCTTCTCCAATTCTACGTATAATGACTTTTCTCCAAAAAGACCTATTTTTCTTTCTTCTCCTTTTTATATTCCTTTATTTATTCCAATAAAATAAAACAAATGGTAATTAGTAAGAGTAGAGTAATTTACTCCTCACACCCCTAATTACACCTCACACCTCCATCTCTTCTTTTCTTTAATTAATCTCATTAAATCCGAAAATATAAATAATCAAGCCTTTAATTAATTAAATAATTAAATTCCTATTTATTTAATATTTGAATTAAATCGGGGTGTCACAACTCTCCCCCACTAAAAGAGTTTTCGTCCTCGAAAACATACCTTAGACGAAAAGTTCGGGATACGAGTCCTTCATCTGACTCTCCAGCTCCCATGTCACATTTCCTTCAGCTGGTCCTCCCCAAGCTACTCTCACCAGTGCTATCTCTTTACCATGCAGTTGCTTCACTTTTCGATCCTCAATTCTCGCATGCACTGCTTCAACAGTCAAATTATCTCGTACCTGTACATCATCTACTTGAATCTCATGAGACGGATCCGCAATGTACCTCCTCATCTGAGATACATGGAAAACATCATGCAAATTCGCAAGTGGCGGTAAAGCAATTTGATAAGCAACTTTCCCAACTCTCTTGGTAATGCGAAGCGGACCAATAAAGCGCGAGTCAACTTCTTTGACTTCAAGGCTCGACCAATACCGGTCATTGGGTAACCCGCATGAACACATGGTCTCCTCACTAAACTCAAGATCTTTCCTCCTCTTATCATGATAACTTTTCGGCGACTCGAGAAGCCTTCATCTTCTCCTGAATCATCTTGATCTTTTCTGAAGTTTGTTGAACAATCTCTGGTCCAATCACAGCACTTTCTCCAGATTCATACCAACACAACGGTGTCCGACATCTCCTACCATACAATGCCTCAAACGGAGCCATACCAATGCTCGAATGAAAACTATTGTTGTAGGTAAACTCTATCAACGACAAATAGCTATCCCAAGCTCCACCTTTTTCTAACACACAAGCTCTCAACAAATCCTTTAACGACTGAATCGTCCTCTCCGTCTGACCATCTGTCTGCGGATGATACGCGGAACTCAATCGTAACTTAGTACCCAGAGCTTCTTGCAATCCTTTCCAAAACTTAGAAATAAACCTCAGATCTCTATCCGACACAATGCTGGACGGAATACCATGCAAACTTACAATCTTCTCAACATACAATTCTGTCAACCTCTCCATCGGATAATCCATTCTTATCGGAATAAAGTGAGCAGACTTCGTTAATCGGTCGACAATAACCCAAATAGAATCACAGTTCTTCGTTGTCCTCGGCAAACCAGACACAAAATCCATAGAAATGTCATCCCATTTCCACTCCGGTACAAACAACGGCTCCATCAATCCCGACGGCTTCTGATGTTCAATCTTTGATTTCTGACAAACCAAACACGCGTACACAAACTCGGCAATTTCCTTTTTCATTCCAGGCCACCAAAATAATTTCTTCAAATCATGATACATCTTAGTAGCACCAGGATGAATACTCAATCCACTACGATGTCCTTCTTCCAAGATACTTTTTCTAATCTCAGCAACATCCGGAACACACACTTTATCACCAAATCTCATAACGCCATTCTCATCAACTCGGAACTCACCTCCGTGACCTTGGTTAATTAATGTCAACTTATCCACCAAACCAACATCAGATTTCTGTCTATTTCGAATCTCTTCCAAAATACCACTAGTCAGCTTCAACATGCCCAATTTCACACTATCCGGAGTAGTTTCACATACTAAACTTAAATCTCTGAATTGTTCCACTAAATCCAATTCACTAACCATCAACATTGACATATGCAAGGATTTCCTGCTCAACGCATCTGCCACGACGTTTGCCTTACCAGGATGGTAATTCAAACCAAAATCATAATCCTTGAGAAACTCTAACCATCTCCTCTGCCTCATATTCAACTCTTTCTGATCAAAGAGATACTTCAGGCTCTTGTGATCACTAAACACTTCAAACCGTGAACCATACAGATAATGCCTCCATAATTTCAAAACAAACACAACAGCCGCCAACTCTAAATCATTAGTCGGATAATTCCTTTCATGAATCTTCAATTGTCTTGAAGTATAAGCCACAACTTGCTTATCTTGCATCAAAACACCTCCTAAACCCATCAAAGACGCATCACAATACACCACGAAGGATTCTGCCGGATTCGGCAAAATTAGAATCGGAGCACTAGTCAACCTCCTCTTCAATTCTTGGAATCCTTTCTCACAATCTGCATCCCAAATAAACGCTTGACCTTTTCTCGTCAACTTAGTCAACGGTAAAGCTAACTTCGAAAATCCCTCAATGAATTTTCTGTAGTAACCCGCAAGACCAAGAAAACTACGAATCTCTAAAGCATTCTTCGGCGCCTCCCACTGAGATACCGCTTCTACTTTTGTAGGATCAACAGCAATACCATTCTTAGAAATCATATGGCCAAGGAAACTTACTTCGCTTAACCAAAACTCGCATTTTGACAACTTCGCATAAAGTTTCTTTTCCTTCAACAATTCCAGTACAATCCTAAGATGCCTTGCATGCTCCTCATCATTCTTTGAATAGATCAGGATGTCGTCAATAAACACCACCACAAACTTGTCAAGGTACGGATGAAATATCCTGTTCATATACTCCATAAACACACCAGGTGCATTAGTAACTCCAAATGGCATAACAGAATATTCATAATGCCCATACCTCGTTCTAAATGCAGTCTTCTGAATATCTTCCGCCTTAACACGAATCTGATGATATCCAGACCTCAGATCAATCTTACTAAATACGCAAGCTCCAACTAACTGATCCATCAAATCATCAATCCTCGGCAATGGGTACCGATTCTTGATTGTCACTTTATTCAACTGCCTGTAATCAACATACAGTCTCATTGTATCTTCCTTCTTCTTAACCAACAATACCGGCGCACCCCACGGTGAAACACTAGGCCGAATAAACTTCTTTTCCAATAACTCTTTTAATTGTTTCTTCAGCTCAGACAACTCAGATGCCGACATGCGATAAGGCGCCATCGACACTGGACTAGTTCCAGGAATTAAATCGATAACAAACTCCACTTCTCTCTCTGGTGGTAGCTCACTAACATCTTCCGGAAACACCTCTGGAAATTCATTAACCACAGGTAATTCTCCACTCTTAGCCCTTCCTTTCACTTCCGTCGAAGAATATAACATAAACACCACAGCACCATCTCTAATAGCTAAATTCATCTGCTTAACGGACATAGTCCCACCTTCCACTTTAACTTCTTCAGGAAATATGACCGTCTTCTCAAAACAATTGATATGAACCTGGTTGAAGACCAACCAGTTCATTCCAAGGATAATATCAAGTTGTTCTAAAGGTAGGCACACTAAATCCATACCGAAACCTCTATCAAAAATAACAATAGGACAATTCCTACAAACATACGAAGTAGTCACTGAACCCGACGCAGGAGTGTCAATAACCATACTTCCATCCAGATTTCTGATTATTTCTATCACAAGGCTTACCACGATCCATATGTTTCTTGCCCTTACGATCAGCATAACTCTGAGCATTTGACTTAGTACTAGCAAGATCTTCTTCCAGAATCCTACTACAGTCAACCAAATCAGGAAACCTTCTAATGCGCTGATACCTGAACCCTGCTTGATCTCATCACGCAGACCATTCTCAAACTTGATACATTTGGAAAATTCTCCTTCTGCATCGTTAGGGTAATTAGCATAATACTTTGCTAATTCAGTAAACTTGGTTGCATACTCACTCACAGACTTGTTGCCTTGCTTGAGTTCCAGAAACTCAATCTCTTTCTTACCCCGAATGTCTTCAGGAAAGTACCTTCTCAGAAAAGCTCTCCTGAACACATCCCAAGTCAATGCAATTCCATCTTCTTCCATTTCAGTCCTGGTAGCAACCCACTAGTCATCAGCTTCTTCTGCCAACATGTGAGTACCATACCTCACCTTCAGCCCCTCAGCACAATCAATCACTCTGAAGATCCTCTCGATCTCCTTCAACCACTTTTGAGCACCCTCGGGATCATGCGTGCCCTTGAACAATGAAGGATTATTCCTCTGAAAATTCCCCAATTGTCTGTCAGCATCAATCACAGCTCCCTGCTGATTCCCTCCGAGCACTCCAGCTAACATTCCCAAAGCCTCAGCAATAGCATCATCATTCCTTCCGTTACCTCTTCCAGCCATTGTTCTGTAACATTACAAAACAATCCACATCAGCACACAAGTATCGACAATGTTACTTACACTAGTCGCATACTAAAAAGGGATAACGACACTAAGACAAGACCGACTATGCTCTGATACCACTATTGTAACACCCCCTTCTAATTACTCGCGTTTTATAAATAATAATCAGAGTATTTAATCATAATCCAAGAGGCGTCACAATTTAAATAATTTAAATCAATCAATACAGTTGTCATTCTTTCACTGAAGAATAAATCATTAAATAAATCATACTTAAAGTTATGTTTAACAGCGGAAATGAAACATAACAAAATCCCGAATACATCATTCAATAGTTATTCCAGGATATTTAATCAAGACACAATTCAAAACTATTAAAAATATCCATTAAAGGATTTCAAACAACCGTTTCCCCAGTGTTACATCTACCAGAGCACGACACTGACACGCGGACTAATTAACTGACTCGACTCTAGAGCTATCCTCACCAACTCCAAGCGACTAATCACTTCGGATCTGAAATCATTAAAGTAAGGGTGAGATTTCAATTCAATATAACATGCATTATACGTTTTTAAATACAACAGAGTAATCAGATACATTAATCCATTAACCAAGAACAAATCATAATCAATTCACAAGGCAGTTCACACAATGAACATGTATATAACAAACAATGGAAATTGCAACACTGGAAACCATCCTAGCATGTTACAATCCCATATGCAATGCAGACTCTATGCATGTGGTACCAAAACGTGAACCGAGTTCACCCACTGCTCCATTTACATGTGGAAAGACAGTGTAAATCCATGATTCGCCCATACCCACTGGGTCAAGAATCCAGCCTCACTACCTCAATCTCCGGGTAAGTCTATTGGCTCAGCCAGTTCACTTTCGCACAATGGGAATGAACCAAATCAACAAATGTTTATGCATGCATCATAAAAGCATGCAACATTAATTCTCAGATCATGATATCAATATAAATCACATAATGCCAATTCACCAATGTATTACATTCAATCATAATGAATATCAAGATACAACATATTAAGCATTAATATCTCATCCGGTAACTCAGACCATTTGTAATAGTTCCCATTATCCTTAACTAATCACTCTTTTCGAAAATCGGGAGCTCGACTCTTTTAAAATAATTTTTAGCAAAATAATATTTTTCCATTTTTAAAAGGTAGTAATTTAAATTTAAGAAATAACGCAGAAAACGGCACTCGAATCGGAGTTATGGTTTAGAAAATATGAAGTTTTGAAGTTTAAGTATTTTTGAAAAATTGCACATGGAACCCGGTTCCTACCTATACAGGAACCGGTTCCTGTGAAGTTCAAAATCTCGCTCCCTGGTTTTTGTATGGGAGCCCGGTTCCGACATAGACAGGAACCGGTTCCTGAGCCCAATTTTTCCTAGTTTTGAAAATTAACACTGGGAACTCGGTTCCTCCCCACAGGGAACCGGTTCCCACGACCTATAACAGCATTTTCTGCTACTTTTGACAGCATTTTGCATCCTTTATCATTTCCAAACTTTCTAATACGAATTGGGACATTAGGAACACCAAATTATCATCATTTCACACCATTATAACATCAAACAACATAGTTTACTCATCCCTATTAGTTATTTGACATGCTAATGATCCTAATACCATACACTGACACAAAATAGGGTTCATTCCATAAACCTATAATCCATTTCCTAACATACCCAATTACCCGGTCGATTCCCAAAACCCATAAGGCATATTAACCGAAAGAAATCACCCCTTACCTCGCAATGATCTTCGATTTCTCTCGGCGTCGGCTTTTCCTCTCTTCTCTTCTCTTCTCCAATTCTACGTATAATGACTTTTCTCCAAAAAGACCTATTTTTGTTTCTTCTCCTTTTTATATTCCTTTTATTATTCCTTTATTTATTCCAATAAAATAAAATAAATGGTAATTAGTAAGAGTAGAGTAATTTACTCCTCACACCCCTAATTACACCTCACACCTCCATCTCTTCTTTTCTTTAATTAATCCCATTAAATCCGAAAATATAAATATTCAAGCCTTTAATTAATTAAATAATTAAATTCCTATTTATTTAATATTTGAATTAAATCGGGGTGTCACACCCCTTACCCGAAATCTCCCCAAATGCGTTACGTATAGTTCGCGCTAGTCGTAATGCATATCATATCAATTGAGGGTATTGCAGCTTTCCCCTTTTTCATAATCATTTTTCTTGTGTTGAAAATAATAAAGCTTGATGCTCGCGGCATCTTTATAAACAAATCAGAAGAGTAAATCGTTTCGAGCCAGAGAATTCGAATTCAGATTCGATTCCCTAGCGCGTCACTTTTTAACGCGAACAGTGACTTCAAAAGGATTAACTACCTCTGGCTTCGATATGCCTTAGGAAGAATATTATTCCTAAGTCCCTTGGCCTATGTCTTCGACAACATCTAACCTTCAACTAACTCCTTCACTCAGCCTAAAATATGTTGAATCGACCAACAGTCTTTCCTCAACCATCTAGTCCATTATCTTCGACACATTTATCTTGTGTTTATTTCTTCTGGTTGTTTGGTCAGTTTGGTTGATTCTCTAGTTCACCTTCTCAATTGATCCATGTTTTCTAATATTTCTAACTTGACTTTATAAAGTTTTCCCAAAGAAGCTATATTTGTTTAGAATTAACCCTTAACTTGTAGGGATATTTGTCTTTAATCAGTGTCCTCAAACGCAACTAGAAATTTCCAGTTAACATATCTACTATGATATAATCTCATAAAAGCACTAACATTGGAGGTCCAGTCTAATTGCTAATCATAAATCAATCCATGTTTGTCCGATAGAGAAGACACTAGAAACATTAAGAGATTAAATTAGTTATGAAAATAAACATTGTTATTGCAATTACCAAATCAAAGTCATTACAATCCTAAATCAAGGACACCCCCTAGCATTGGGGTGTTTAACTACTCATGTTGTTCAATGTAATTTCAAGATTAAAATTAGACGTTACAAGAATTTGGATAACTTCGAATCTTCAATTGCTTCCGCTCATGAAAATTTCCCGCCCTCCAATGACTTGGTCTCTCTAATCTTCGACCGTGTAAAAATTCTTTGCTCCGTCAAAAGTCCCCTAATTCCTCTTCAAAACTCATAAAAATAGCAAACATTCACTCAGATCGGTTGGAAATACCTAAAATACCCCCACAACTCAACCATGAGTAAAATACAAGAAAATCAAGAAATTAACGTCACATGTTGACACGGGTCGTGTCAGCCAACACAGACTCCCATGTTGCTCTTCTGTCATTTTAAATTTTGATTTATGGTCCCAAGCCTCTTGACACAGGCTGTGTCAGCTGACACAGGTGGCAATGTCAGACCTCTGATTTTCGTTTTTCAAATGTTGTTTGCCTGACACAGGCGGCCGTGTCAAACCTTCTCGAGTGTGCAGGAATTTTTTATGAATTCTTGCGATTTTTCCTGATTTTCACTATAATTCTTCTTGAATGCTTACTTGAACCTAAAAACACTAACGAGATACAACCAAAACATAAAATGCTGAAAATGAAAAATAAAACTCTTAAAATAATGACAAAATTAACTAGAATTGACGGTAAACAAATATGTAAAAACCACTTATCAATTATCCTTTCTTACGTTATCCCATTGATTCGTGTTTGATTGAAACTTTATTATGCATCCCCTAACTTGCTGTCATTCATCTTCCCCACGTCTAGCTGAAAAGTTCTTCATTGAAATAATTGTCTTAGTTTAATTATCATGGTAATGCATGTTAGAGAGATATATATATTAGTTTCTATCTCTAACTAGTAGAAGACTCGTGCATCCGCACGGGTAAATCCATTCATATCTTAAATATTTGATAAGAATAATTGATTGTTGCTCATATATAATTATTACTATAAAATCACTAATAGCATAAAAATATTTAAAAATAAATATATTTACAAATCACCAACATGATAAATCTAATATGTTAACTATAAATATTTTTAAATATTTTGTTAATTAAAATTAAAATAGTATTGTGGTGATAATAATCCGTGAAAATAATGAATTTCAGTGATATGATAATAAATACACATTCAAAGTACTTAGCTATAGGTCAATTGTTAGTGGCTGAAACTTGAGAGTGTAACATTTGTGATCATGAAAGTTTGTGGCTTAATTGCATTTTTGACGCTCCCTATTTTTATAATGTTTTAGTTATGATGCCCCAATTTTAAAATCTAAGTTTTTAGTCCCAATATTTAAACTTTAATATAATTTTGGTCCACTTTCTAATTTAAGGTCATATTTTGTTGACATGGCAGTCCAATCATATATTTTGTTGACATGGTAGTCCAATAGATGATGTGCCACTCTCACTTACGATAAATAATTTCATGTCATTTCATAATTTTTAATTATAATTATTTTTTGTAGAAAATTAAAAAATTGAATTATTTATGATTGGAAAAATAAAGATTTTCCGCGTAACTTATCACCTAGTCGGAAACATTTCATTGTTAATTTATATAAGCTATGTTTTAAAAATCGAACTGGAGAATGAACCGTTAAAATATACGGGTCAAGGTTCAATCAGTTCAACCGATTCAATCGGAGTTGAACCGTATATTGAATTTAAAATTAAAAAGTAAATAAGTATATTATTAAACATCCTAATAAAATTAATTTACATCAAAATCTATAAAATAAAATTCTTTAATAAATACAATACTAATAAGCA
This sequence comes from Vicia sativa, assembly GCA_021764765.1. Classification (NCBI taxonomy): domain Eukaryota; kingdom Viridiplantae; phylum Streptophyta; class Magnoliopsida; order Fabales; family Fabaceae; genus Vicia; species Vicia sativa. Next base: position 71,815,224 of record CM038797.1, on the reverse strand, counting down.
AGCTTATAAAAAAAAGAATGCAATGTAAGACCCAATAACTGGTCTCAATTTTACTATTTTGATTTTTTGCGATTCAAATAATTTTATTCCAATTTTATAGATCTAACCGTTTAATAGTTCAAATCGAATTGGATTAGACAACAGTTCAAAATTGAACCGATTCAACCGACCAATTCAATCAGATTTTTAAAACATTAATAGAAGTATAGAAGTAACCTATATATTTTACATAGGTTTGAAACAAAAGAAATTATATTGTCATTACATGTAGAAAGGAAGTAAACAACATCACATGCATCTCTATGTGATTCATTGGGTTTGCATGAATATGAATAATGTTTTGGATTATATATTATTGTTATCATTATTTAGACTATACATAAAAAACTGACCTATAAAAGAGGCTCCTCGCAGAGAAAAATTAAACATGTACCTATAGGTGGCACTGTCATAATTAACTTAGGTTATATTTACAAATAGGGTATTAGAAAGAAAAAACAAAGGTTATAGTAAAATAATAAGAGTAATGGATCCATTTTTCTATTAAACAGGAAGTAGTAATTGTACAATGAACTCGTACACAATATAAGCTGAAAAGAACAGAAAAGCTATGTCCTATGTATTGACTTGAATAGAAAAGATATTTCCTATGCATTGACTTATCACCGCAGATATTTATATCAAAATCCACTTTATATATCAATACAAATTTTGGAATCCAAATTACATGAAACAAAGAATGATCTGTTTAAGTTGTGACACCACTGTCATGCCTTAATAAACTTGACAGTATCACTTTTTAATTTATGAACAAATTGTTTATCTAAAACCATAAAATTCAAATCAGAAATCACTTTCAATTAAAGTCACTTTTCTTCTTGCATTGTATTAATGACTATAGAGAAAGGTTTATAAGCATACAACAAAGAGAAAATCTAAATATACTGACCAAAATTCATGGTTCTCATGCCAATTAAGGTAAATCAATTGCTAAAACAACTCCAAAATATACAAACATACAAGCCTCATAATTTCTAATTCACATAATATTTACAAAGAACAATGATTCCTATGTTGCTTAATGTCTATGTTATTGCTCTCTATCCTATACAAAACCCAAGCATATATGCCTTTTGCTTCCAGCAATAATGACACCAGCTCACATTGAAAATACTACCATTTGTAAGCCTAATCACATCATGAACAAATATTTCAAATCATCCACTGTAAGCCGACTTAGACGACCACCACTTTCATTCGCTCCTAACGAAGATGCAACCATATTTTGCTTCTTTTCCTATAAATATATCAAACATCATATCTTCAAGTGTTCACAACCATCATTAAATATTGTTTAGGAAATACACAAATATCTTTGAAAACAATAACATGCACAAATATTAAAATACCTGCAGAGCTAAAATACGATCTTTAATCGTATCTTTGATTGTTAAATGCAAAACGTACTGTAACCGGATGAGTCTGTCCAATTCGATGCACTCTGTCTATAGCTTGATCTTCAGTTGTAAGATTCTGCCATTGATCTAGCATGAGAACATGGTAAGCTGCCACCATGTTCAAACCAAGACTGGCAACCTTCAAATACATTATCATAACTGTTACCTGAAATACAACAGATCAAGCTTACCAAAAAATATACTTTCTCAAGACATGAATAAAATCATATATTATTATTGATGACTTTACATTGGAGAACGGCAATGACAAGAAAAATGCGTGTTCTTTCTGCTCCAAAAAAAGCTACTACGACTGAAATAGTGCGTAAAAGAGCAAGAAAGAGCTGCTCAGTAATCTCATATCACAGACCTTGTATTCGGACACATCCAATTGCCCTCTTGTTGTCATGGTTTGCTGGAACCATCAATTTGACTTATACCTCCTCCATTAACACCGTTCACACCACTTTCAGTTTCTTCCGGTCCAACAACATCACCGGCAACAACCGGATCTGCTATTGAATGGTAAGTTTGGTCATCCTTAATGATAATATTTCCCAAAGGTGTTCTCAAATAAGTCCTTTCAAAGTCAAACTGATCATTCACACAGTCTTTAATATCCAAGAAATAAGTAATAAGATGTTGATAACTTTGAACGTAAAGATCAGGTTTAGAATGTATTAGACATACTTGGGAAAATTGGGTGGTTAGAATAGTAGTTGCCCAAGGTTTGCAAACATACCTTGCAAAATTAAGAAGAGAGTTGAGAAAAACAAAAGTAAGTATATGAAGCATCAAGTCTTGAGGGAGCAACACCTTTAAAATCACTTTACATCTCTTACTATTTGAATTTGAATTTTTCTTCTTGTCATCTGATTTGACTACCCTGGCTTATAGATCTTATTCCCATCATGATTAAGGTAGTTATCCTGCTTGCATAATAAAGTACATACCAAGTAAACAAAACATCAATTATATTAATAACCAAATTTAAATGAAAATGTTACATCCTAATCTAATAGTTATAGTAGATTTAAAATGGAAAGAAAAATACTCTAGCAATAACCTGTAACTGTAAAAGTTGTTCATGTGATTCTGCAAAACTGCAAATGGAGTAACATGTAATTTTAATAATAGTTTAATATTAGATACTCTGGGTGTCAATCAAGTAGTGGTATAATGTAGTGAAATAAGTGTGACTATTTCAGTAGTGGATAGAGTAATGGAATATGTGTGTGTTCTATTATTGCTGAGCTGGCAGCTTGTTTGCTACAGTTTGTTAGACTTGTTCCACTATATATAGCAAGCTCTTTGTATCTTTCTAAAATATACAAAATACAATGAGAATTTCTTTCATTCTTTCTATTCTCTCTACATTAACAAAGTTTATCATGGTATCTTGAGCGTTTTTTTTCTTCGATCCATGGAGTCTCTTTTTCCTTCTTCTCAGGTGAAACTTTCTCACCTGATTTCTGTTAAACTTGACGACAAAAATTTTAAACAATGGAAGCAACAGATTGATGGCGTCGTGCGTGGTCACCGCCTTCAACGGTTCGTTACTATTCCGGTGATTCCATCACCATCTCCTTCAGATCCTGCATCTCACAGTGCCTTTCTGGAATGGGAGCAACAGGACGCTCTCATTTGTACCTGGCTTCTTTCTACCATCTCCGATTCTCTTCTTCCCAAACTTGTTGAGTGTAAACACGCGTGGCAAGTTTAGACGGAGATCCACCGTTACTTCGACACACTTCTCTCTACCAAAGCACGTCAGTTACGGTCTGAGCTTCGCCGTCTCACGAAGGGAACGCTCACAATTGAGGAGCTTATGAAGCGCACTCGTGAGATCAGTGAATCGCTAGTTTCGATTGGGGATCCTGTTCCTCTTCGTAACCTCATTGAAATCGTGCTTGATTCACTTCCTGAGGAATACGATTCTATCGTTGCCGCCGTCAACAGTAAAGATGAATTGAGCTCTTTGGATGAACTGGAGTCGTCCTTGCTTGCTCACGAGTCGCGTCTTGAGGAACATCGCAAAGCTGCGGTTGCGGAGCCGGCGATGGTGAATCTCACTCGGGCAGCATCGTCCCCTGCGCCAGTCGCCGCTGATCAAGTTGCTACTGAGCGTTTCCTCAAGGAACAAGTCATGTCACTGCTAATGCTGAGAATCATACCTATGGCTCGCGTGGAGGTCGTTCTGGTCGTGGAGGCAGTCGTTTTGGTCGTGGTGGAGGTCGTTTTGGCAAACAGTCATGTCAGATTTGTCACAAATCTGGTCATGATGCTTCAGTATGCTATTATCGTTACTCCAATTCCAGTGGTGCTGGTTATTCTCGGCAAAGAGCTCCATTCAATCCACTCCTTGTGGCTCCACGTGCTATGTGCCCTGTGCAGTTTGCGTATGCTTCACCCGGAGCTGCACCTCCAAGATCCTCTGCACCACAAGCACCACAAGCTTTTTATGCAGGTACTGAAACCAACAACAATAATCAATGGTGGTACCCTGATTACGGAGCTTCTCATCATGTTACTCCTGAGGCCTCTAATGTGTCTGACTCTGCTTCTGTGCCTGGATCTGAGCAAGTCTTCATAGGAAACGGCCAAGGTTTGTCCATCAATTCTGTTGGTTCTATGTCCTTTTCTTTACCACACAAACCTCACCTATCTCTCATTCTTAGTAATCTCTTACATGTCCCTCAAATTACCAAAAATCTCATGAGTGTGAGCAAATTTGCTCAAGATAATAATGTGTTTTTTTTGAATTTCATCCTAAATTTTGTGTTGTCAAATCTCAGGCTACTTCTGAAGTGTTGCTCAGTGGTCGTGTTGGAGATGATGGCCTCTATAAATTTCCTAATCCTGTTGCATCTCCATTGTCCAAGTCTTGTCCCAGTCGTCATACTTGTAGCTCTAGTAGTAGTTTATTTTGTTCCCCTGCTATAAGCAGTTGTAATACTCCCCATTGTATGTCAAATCTTACACTTCCATGTAATGAATCCTTCAATAATAATACTACAAGTACTTTCCTCAATTCTTCTCTTAATTCTGCCACTATTAGCACTGATTTACCCTTATCTCACTCTAATAGCTCAGCTGCTATAGCAACTAATAAATATGTTCTGTGGCATACCAGATTAGGCCACCCTAATCACCATGCTCTTGTTGAAATTTTTAAACTCTGTAAACTGGCTATTCCCTCTAAACCACCCACAGAAATGTGTCATGCTTGCTGTATTGGCAAGTCTCATAGATTGCCATCATCCTTGTCTACTACAGTCTACACACATCCCTTTGAATTAGTGGTGTGTGATCTTTGGGGTCCAGCCCCTATACAATCTTCAAGTGGCTACACTTACTTCTTAACTTGTGTAGATGCTTTTTCTAGGTTTGTTTGGGTCTTTCCTCTCAAACTCAAGTCTGACACTATGCTTCAGTTCCTTCAGTTTAAGAAAATGGTTGAATTACAGTTCAATTGTTCCATTAAGTGTGTTCAAACTGATGGGGGAGGAGAGTTTAGGCCTCTCACCAAGTATCTCACAAATTTAGGAATTGTTCATAGGTTCACTTGTCCTCATACACACCACCAAAATGGTCTTGTTGAACGCAAACATAGACACATTGTTGAGACTGGTCTCACCCTTCTTGCTCAATCCACTATTCCTTTGAAGTTTTGGGATCATGCCTTTGTTACTGCAGCCTATCTCATTAACAGAATTCCCAGTCCTAACCTTAATAATACCTCCCCTTACTACAAATTACTCAACAAACCACCTGATTATTCCACTCTTAAGGTTTTTGGTTGTGCTTGTTATCCTTTCCTGCGCCCTTATAACACTCATAAGCTGGCCTATAGATCTCAACAATGCATCTTTCTTGGTTATTCCTCCTCTCACAAAGGCTACAAATGTCTTGCCTCTGATGGACATATCTACCTCTCTAAGGATGTTGTGTTTCATGAAGCTTTGTTTCCTTATTCCTCCTTATTTCCCAATTCTTCCAAAACTTCAGTTCCTTCATTAGTGTCTTCCAATGCTACATCTGTGCCTCCTATTTCCATTCCCTCTGCTGCCAGTCAGTCTTCATCTTCCATTTCTCAGTCCTTATCTTCCAATTCTCCTTCCAATCATGCTGGCAGTCACAGTCCCACTCCTTGTTCTCCTCCTTCTAATACTTCTGGTTCTTCTTCTGAATCTTCTACTTCTGCCAGTCAGCAGATGGTCACTCATGTTCCTCGGCCTCTCACTGCCATTCCTACTCCCTCCTCTCCTTCTATCTCTCATACTCTAATCATCACTGATCCAACTGAAACTAGTACCATCTCTCGTTCCTCCTCTCACAATCTTTCTGAACCAACTACTTCAAGCCCTAATCTCAGCCCTCCTACTTCATCTCTACCTTTCATTCACCCTCAAAACATGCACCCTATGCAAACTAGAGCCAAAAGAGGTATCACTCTACCCAGACATCATCTTATCCTCCTTTTAACCCATATGGCACCCACTTCTGTTGGTCAGGCCTTGGCTGCTCCTCATTGGTTTCAGGCAATGTAAGAAGAGTATCAGGCACTGATGAGAAATCAGACCTGGACATTGGTGAAAGCTCCTGATTTCAGGAAGCCTATTGGTTGTAAGTGGGTTTTCAGAACAAAGGAAAACCCTGATGGCTCCATAAACAGGTACAAGGCCAGATTAGTAGCTAAAGGATTCCATCAAAGGGATGGCAGTGATTTCCAAGAGACTTTCTCACATGTCATCAAACTTATAACAGTCAGAATCATTTTAACCATTGCTATTAGTAACAAATGGACAATCCAGCAAATCAATGTTAATAATGCTTTCCTCAATGGCACTCTTGAAGAGGAAGTGTTTATGCAGCAGCCTCCTGGTTTTGAAGCAGTTGACAAGACACTGGTGTGTAAATTGAACAGGGCGATTTATGGTTTAAAGCAGGCTCCTAGGGCCTGGTTTGATAAATTGAAGAGTGCACTAGTTCAACTTGGTTTTCAAGCTAGCAGGTGTGATTCTAGTCTCTTTTTGCTGCATCAAGGCAAGCTTCAGGTCATGATTTTGGTGTATGTTGATGATATTATCATCACAGGCAGTTCAGCTCCCTTTATTACCTCATTAATCAAGCACCTCAACAACAAATTTTCACTGAAACAATTGGGACAACTTGATTATTTTTTAGGTCTTGAAGTCTCTCATCTCTCTAATGGTTCTTTGCTTCTATCTCAAACCAAGTACATCTCTGACCTACTGACCAAACTTAATATGCTCAATGCTAATGGCATGCCCACTCCCATGGTTTTCAGCAGCAAATTATCCAAAGTTGGCTCAGCTGCTGTGGAAGACCCAACTCACTTTAGGTCAGTTGTTGGTGCCTTGCAATATGCCACTTTAACTAGGCCTGAGATCTCTTTTTCTGTCAACAAAGTTTGTCAATTTCTATCCAATCCTTTAGAGGATCATTGGAAGGCAGTCAAAAGGATTTTGAGGTACTTAAGTGGCACTCTGCATCATGGTTTACTCATTCAACCTGCCCCTGTCCAGCAGCCTATGCAATTATTAGGATTTTGTGATGCAGATTGGGTATTAGATCCTGATGACAGGAGGTCCACTTCAGGGGCCTGTATCTATCTTGGTCCAAATGTTTTTTCCTGGTGGTCCAAGAAGCAACAGCTTGTTGCTAGATCCAGTGCTGAAGCAGAGTACCGCGGCATGGCTCAATTGGCTGCTGAGCTCATTTGGATTCAGTCTTTACTTTAGGAACTTCACTGCTCATGTCAGGTGCGTAGGATCCTGTGTGATAACTTGAACACTGCCACTCTTGCTCATAATCCTATCCTACACAACAGAACCAAGCATATGGAACTAGATATATTTTTTCTGAGAGAGAAGGTTCTCAGCAAACACCTCTCTGTGGTTCATGTTCCAACACATGATCAGTGGGCTGACATTCTCACTAAACCCTTATCTGCTGCCAAATTTGTATCTATGCGTTCTAAGTTGCGTGTGTTAGACAAAATTGCTTTGAAACACCCACCAGCAGATTCTAAGGGGGACTAATAGAGTAGTGGTATAATGTAGTGAAATAAGTGTGACTATTTCAGTAGTGGATAGAGTAATGGAATATGTGTGTGTTCTATTATTGCTGAGCTGGCAGCTTGTTTGCTACAGTTTGTTAGACTTGCTCCACTATATATAGCAAGCTCTTTGTATCTTTCTAAAATATACAAAATACAATGAGAATTTCTTTCATTCTTTCTATTCTCTCTACATTAACAAAGTTTATCATGGTATCTTGAGCGTTTTTTTTCTTCGATCCATGGAGTCTCTTTTTCCTTCTTCTCAGGTGAAACTTTCTCACCTGATTTCTGTTAAACTTGACGACAAAAATTTTAAACAATGGAAGCAACAGATTGATGGCGTCGTGCGTGGTCACCGCCTTCAACGGTTCGTTACTATTCCGGTGATTCCGTCCCCATCTCCTTCAGATCCTGCATCTCACAGTGCCTTTCTGGAATGGGAGCAACAGGACGCTCTCATCTGTACCTGGCTTCTTTCTACCATCTCCGATTCTCTTCTTCCCAAACTTGTTGAGTGTAAACACGCGTGGCAAGTTTAGACGGAGATCCACCGTTACTTCGACACACTTCTCTCTACCAAAGCACGTCAAATACGGTCTGAGCTTCGCCGTCTCACGAAGGGAACGCTCACGATTGAGGAGCTTATGAAGCGCACTTGTGAGATCAGTGAATCGCTAGTTTCGATTGGAGATCCTGTTCCTCTTCGTAACCTAATTGAAATCGTGCTTGATTCACTTCCTGAGGAATACGATTCTATCGTTGCCGCCGTCAACAGTAAAGATGAATTGAGCTCTTTGGATGAACTGGAGTCGTCCTTGCTTGCTCACGAGTCGCGTCTTGAGGAACATCGCAAAGCTGCGGTTGCGGAGCCGGCGATGGTGAATCTCACTCAGGCAGCATCGTCCCATGCGCCAGTCGCCGCTGATCAAGTTGCTACTGAAGCGTTTCCTCAAGGAACAAGTCATGTCACTGCTAATGCTGAGAATCATACCTATGGCTCGCGTGGAGGTCGTTCTGGTCGTGGAGGCAGTCGTTTTGGTCGTGGTGGAGGTCGTTTTGGAAAATAGTCATGTCAGATTTGTCACAAATCTGGTCATGATGCTTCAGTATGCTATTATCGTTACTCCAATTCCAGTGGTGCTGGTTATTCTCAGCAAAGAGCTCCATTCAATCCACTCCTTGTGGCTCCACGTGCTATGTGCCCTGTGCAGTTTGCGTATGCTTCACCCAGAGCTGCACCTCCAAGATCCTCTGCACCACAAGCACCACAAGCTTTTTATGCAGGTACTGAAACCAGCAGCAATAATCAATGGTGGTACCCTGATTCCGGAGCATCTCATCATGTTACTCCTGAGGCCTCTAATGTGTCTGACTCTGCTTCTGTGCCTGGATCTGAGCAAGTCTTCATAGGAAACGGCCAAGGTTTGTCCATCAATTCTGTTGGTTCTATGTCCTTTTCTTTACCACACAAACCTCACCTATCTCTCATTCTTAGTAATCTCTTACATGTCCCTCAAATTACCAAAAATCTCATGAGTGTGAGCAAATTTGCTCAAGATAATAATGTGTTTTTTGAATTTCATCCTAAATTTTGTGTTGTCAAATCTCAGGCTACTTCTGAAGTGTTGCTCAGTGGTCGTGTTGGAGATGATGGCCTCTATAAATTTCCTAATCCTGTTGCATCTCCATTGTCCAAGTCTTGTCCCAGTCGTCATACTTGTAGCTCTAGTAGTAGTTTATTTTGTTCCCCTGCTATAAGCAGTTGTAATACTCCTCATTGTATGTCAAATCTTACACTTCCATGTAATGAATCCTTCAATAATAATACTACAAGTACTTTCCTCAATTCTTCTCTTAATTCTGCCACTGTTAGCACTGATTTACCCTTATCTCACTCTAATAGCTCAGCTGCTATAACAACTAATAAATATGTTCTGTGACATACCAGATTAGGCCACCCTAATCACCATGCTCTTGTTGAAATTTTCAAACTCTATAAACTGGCTATTCCCTCTAAACCACCCACAGAAATGTGTCATGCTTGCTGTATTGGCAAGTCTCATAGATTGCCATCATCCTTGTCTACTACAGTCTACACACATCCCTTTGAATTAGTGGTGTGTGATCTCTGTGGGGTCCAGCCCCTATGCAATCTTGAAGTGGCTACACTTACTTCCTAACTTGTGTAGATGCTTTTTCTAGGTTTGTTTGGGTCTTTCCTCTCAAACTCAAGTCTGACACTATGCTTCAGTTCCTTCAGTTTAAGAAAATGGTTGAATTGCAGTTCAATTGTTCCATTAAGTGTGTTCAAACTGATGGGGGAGGAGAGTTTAGGCCTCTCACCAAGTATCTCACAAATTTAGGAATTGTTCATAGGTTCACTTGTCCTCATACACACCACCAAAATGGTCTTGTTGAACGCAAACATAGACACATTGTTGAGACTGGTCTCACCCTTCTTGCTCAATCCACTCTTCCTTTGAAGTTTTGGGATCATGCCTTTGTTACTGCAGCCTATCTCATTAACAGAATTCCCAGTCCTAACCTTAATAATACCTCCCCTTACTACAAATTACTCAACAAACCACCTGATTATTCCACTCTTAAGGTTTTTGGTTGTGCCTGTTATCCTTTCCTGCGCCCTTATAACACTCATAAGCTGGCCTATAGATCTCAACAATGCATCTTTCTTGGTTATTCCTCCTCTCACAAAGGCTACAAATGTCTTGCCTCTGATGGACATATCTACATCTCTAAGGATGTTGTGTTTCATGAAGCTTTGTTTCCTTATTCCTCCTTATTTCCCAATTCTTCCAAAACTTCAGTCCCTTCATTAGTGTCTTCCAGTGCTACATCTGTGCCTCCTCTTTCCATTCCCTCTGCTGCCAGTCAGTCTTCATCTTCCATTTCTCAGTCCTTATCTTCCAATTCTCCTTCCAATCATGCTGGCAGTCACAGTCCCACTCCTTGTTCTCCTCCTTCTAATACTTCTGGTTCTTCTTCTGAATCTTCTACTTCTGCCAGTCAGCAGATGGTCACTCATGTTCCTCGGCCTCTCACTGCCATTCCTACTCCCTCCTCTCCTTCTATCTCTCATACTCTAATCATCACTGATCCAACTGAAACTAGTACCATCTCTCGTTCCTCCTCTCACAATCTTTCTGAACCAACTACTTCAAGCCCTAATCTCAGCCCTCCTACTTCATCTCTACCTTTCATTCACCCTCAAAACATGCACCCTATGCAAACTAGAGCCAAAAGAGGTATCACTCTACCCAGACATCATCTTATCCTCCTTTTAACCCATATGGCACCCACTTCTGTTGGTCAGGCCTTGGCTGCTCCTCATTGGTTTCAGGCAATGTAAGAAGAGTATCAGGCACTGATGAGAAATCAGACCTGGACATTGGTGAAAGCTCCTGATTTCAGGAAGCCTATTGGTTGTAAGTGGGTTTTCAGAACAAAGGAAAACCCTGATGGCTCCATAAACAGGTACAAGGCCAGATTAGTAGCTAAAGGATTCCATCAAAGGGATGGCAGTGATTTCCAAGAGACTTTCTCACATGTCATCAAACTTATAACAGTCAGAATCATTTTAACCATTGCTATTAGTAACAAATGGACAATCCAGCAAATCAATGTTAATAATGCTTTCCTCAATGGCACTCTTGAAGAGGAAGTGTTTATGCAGCAGCCTCCTGGTTTTGAAGCAGTTGACAAGACACTGGTGTGTAAATTGAACAGGGCGATTTATGGTTTAAAGCAGGCTCCTAGGGCCTGGTTTGATAAATTGAAGAGTGCACTAGTTCAACTTGGTTTTCAAGCTAGCAGGTGTGATTCTAGTCTCTTTTTGCTGCATCAAGGCAAGCTTCAGGTCATGATTTTGGTGTATGTTGATGATATTATCATCACAGGCAGTTCAGCTCCCTTTATTACCTCATTAATCAAGCACCTCAACAACAAATTTTCACTGAAACAATTGGGACAACTTGATTATTTTTTAGGTCTTGAAGTCTCTCATCTCTCTAATGGTTCTTTGCTTCTATCTCAAACCAAGTACATCTCTGACCTACTGACCAAACTTAATATGCTCAATGCTAATGGCATGCCCACTCCCATGGTTTTCAGCAGCAAATTATCCAAAGTTGGCTCAGCTGCTGTGGAAGACCCAACTCACTTTAGGTCAGTTGTTGGTGCCTTGCAATATGCCACTTTAACTAGGCCTGAGATCTCTTTTTCTGTCAACAAAGTTTGTCAATTTCTATCCAATCCTTTAGAGGATCATTGGAAGGCAGTCAAAAGGATTTTGAGGTACTTAAGTGGCACTCTGCATCATGGTTTACTCATTCAACCTGCCCCTGTCCAGCAGCCTATGCAATTATTAGGATTTTGTGATGCAGATTGGGTATTAGATCCTGATGACAGGAGGTCCACTTCAGGGGCCTGTATCTATCTTGGTCCAAATGTTTTTTCCTGGTGGTCCAAGAAGCAACAGCTTGTTGCTAGATCCAGTGCTGAAGCAGAGTACCGCGGCATGGCTCAATTGGCTGCTGAGCTCATTTGGATTCAGTCTTTACTTTAGGAACTTCACTGCTCATGTCAGGTGCGTAGGATCCTGTGTGATAACTTGAACACTGCCACTCTTGCTCATAATCCTATCCTACACAACAGAACCAAGCATATGGAACTAGATATATTTTTTCTGAGAGAGAAGGTTCTCAGCAAACACCTCTCTGTGGTTCATGTTCCAACACATGATCAGTGGGCTGACATTCTCACTAAACCCTTATCTGCTGCCAAATTTGTATCTATGCGTTCTAAGTTGCGTGTGTTAGACAAAATTGCTTTGAAACACCCACCAGCAGATTCTAAGGGGGACTAATAGAGTAGTGGTATAATGTAGTGAAATAAGTGTGACTATTTCAGTAGTGGATAGAGTAATGGAATATGTGTGTGTTCTATTATTGCTGAGCTGGCAGCTTGTTTGCTACAGTTTGTTAGACTTGCTCCACTATATATAGCAAGCTCTTTGTATCTTTCTAAAATATACAAAATACAATGAGAATTTCTTTCATTCTTTCTATTCTCTCTACATTAACAAAGTTTATCATGGTATCTTGAGCGTTTTTTTTCTTCGATCCATGGAGTCTCTTTTTCCTTCTTCTCAGGTGAAACTTTCTCACCTGATTTCTGTTAAACTTGACGACAAAAATTTTAAACAATGGAAGCAACAGATTGATGGCGTCGTGCGTGGTCACCGCCTTCAACGGTTCGTTACTATTCCGGTGATTCCGTCCCCATCTCCTTCAGATCCTGCATCTCACAGTGCCTTTCTGGAATGGGAGCAACAGGACGCTCTCATTTGTACCTGGCTTCTTTCTACCATCTCCGATTCTCTTCTTCCCAAACTTGTTGAGTGTAAACACGCGTGGCAAGTTTAGACGGAGATCCACCGTTACTTCGACACACTTCTCTCTACCAAAGCACGTCAGTTACGGTCTGAGCTTCGCCGTCTCACGAAGGGAACGCTCACGATTGAGGAGCTTATGAAGCGCACTTGTGAGATCAGTGAATCGCTAGTTTCGATTGGAGATCCTGTTCCTCTTCGTAACCTAATTGAAATCGTGCTTGATTCACTTCCTGAGGAATACGATTCTATCGTTGCCGCCGTCAACAGTAAAGATGAATTGAGCTCTTTGGATGAACTGGAGTCGTCCTTGCTTGCTCACGAGTCGCGTCTTGAGGAACATCGCAAAGCTGCGGTTGCGGAGCCGGCGATGGTGAATCTCACTCAGGCAGCATCGTCCCATGCGCCAGTCGCCGCTGATCAAGTTGCTACTGAAGCGTTTCCTCAAGGAACAAGTCATGTCACTGCTAATGCTGAGAATCATACCTATGGCTCGCGTGGAGGTCGTTCTGGTCGTGGAGGCAGTCGTTTTGGTCGTGGTGGAGGTCGTTTTGGAAAATAGTCATGTCAGATTTGTCACAAATCTGGTCATGATGCTTCAGTATGCTATTATCGTTACTCCAATTCCAGTGGTGCTGGTTATTCTCAGCAAAGAGCTCCATTCAATCCACTCCTTGTGGCTCCACGTGCTATGTGCCCTGTGCAGTTTGCGTATGCTTCACCCAGAGCTGCACCTCCAAGATCCTCTGCACCACAAGCACCACAAGCTTTTTATGCAGGTACTGAAACCAACAACAATAATCAATGGTGGTACCCTGATTCCGGAGCTTCTCATCATGTTACTCCTGAGGCCTCTAATGTGTCTGACTCTGCTTCTGTGCCTGGATCTGAGCAAGTCTTCATAGGAAACGGCCAAGGTTTGTCCATCAATTCTGTTGGTTCTATGTCCTTTTCTTTACCACACAAACCTCACCTATCTCTCATTCTTAGTAATCTCTTACATGTCCCTCAAATTACCAAAAATCTCATGAGTGTGAGCAAATTTGCTCAAGATAATAATGTGTTTTTTGAATTTCATCCTAAATTTTGTGTTGTCAAATCTCAGGCTACTTCTGAAGTGTTGCTCAGTGGTCGTGTTGGAGATGATGGCCTCTATAAATTTCCTAATCCTGTTGCATCTCCATTGTCCAAGTCTTGTCCCAGTCGTCATACTTGTAGCTCTAGTAGTAGTTTATTTTGTTCCCCTGCTATAAGCAGTTGTAATACTCCTCATTGTATGTCAAATCTTACACTTCCATGTAATGAATCCTTCAATAATAATACTACAAGTACTTTCCTCAATTCTTCTCTTAATTCTGCCACTGTTAGCACTGATTTACCCTTATCTCACTCTAATAGCTCAGCTGCTATAACAACTAATAAATATGTTCTGTGACATACCAGATTAGGCCACCCTAATCACCATGCTCTTGTTGAAATTTTCAAACTCTATAAACTGGCTATTCCCTCTAAACCACCCACAGAAATGTGTCATGCTTGCTGTATTGGCAAGTCTCATAGATTGCCATCATCCTTGTCTACTACAGTCTACACACATCCCTTTGAATTAGTGGTGTGTGATCTCTGGGGTCCAGCCCCTATGCAATCTTGAAGTGGCTACACTTACTTCCTAACTTGTGTAGATGCTTTTTCTAGGTTTGTTTGGGTCTTTCCTCTCAAACTCAAGTCTGACACTATGCTTCAGTTCCTTCAGTTTAAGAAAATGGTTGAATTGCAGTTCAATTGTTCCATTAAGTGTGTTCAAACTGATGGGGGGAGGAGAGTTTAGGCCTCTCACCAAGTATCTCACAAATTTAGGAATTGTTCATAGGTTCACTTGTCCTCATACACACCACCAAAATGGTCTTGTTGAACGCAAACATAGACACATTGTTGAGACTGGTCTCACCCTTCTTGCTCAATCCACTCTTCCTTTGAAGTTTTGGGATCATGCCTTTGTTATTGCAAGTCTATCTCATTAACAGAATTCCCAGTCCTATCCTTAATAATACCTCCCCTTACTACAAATTACTCAACAAACCACCTGATTATTCCACTCTTAAGGTTTTTGGTTGTGCTTGTTATCCTTTCCTGCGCCCTTATAACACTCATAAGCTGGCCTATAGATCTCAACAATGCATCTTTCTTGGTTATTCCTCCTCTCACAAAGGCTACAAATGTCTTGCCTCTGATGGACATATCTACCTCTCTAAGGATGTTGTGTTTCATGAAGCTTTGTTTCCTTATTCCTCCTTATTTCCCAATTCTTCCAAAACTTCAGTTCCTTCATTAGTGTCTTCCAATGCTACATCTGTGCCTCCTATTTCCATTCCCTCTGCTGCCAGTCAGTCTTCATCTTCCATTTCTCAGTCCTTATCTTCCAATTCTCCTTCCAATCATGCTGGCAGTCACAGTCCCACTCCTTGTTCTCCTCCTTCTAATACTTCTGGTTCTTCTTCTGAATCTTCTACTTCTGCCAGTCAGCAGATGGTCACTCATGTTCCTCGGCCTCTCACTGCCATTCCTACTCCCTCCTCTCCTTCTATCTCTCATACTCTAATCATCACTGATCCAACTGAAACTAGTACCATCTCTCGTTCCTCCTCTCACAATCTTTCTGAACCAACTACTTCAAGCCCTAATCTCAGCCCTCCTACTTCATCTCTACCTTTCATTCACCCTCAAAACATGCACCCTATGCAAACTAGAGCCAAAAGAGGTATCACTCTACCCAGACATCATCTTATCCTCCTTTTAACCCATATGGCACCCACTTCTGTTGGTCAGGCCTTGGCTGCTCCTCATTGGTTTCAGGCAATGTAAGAAGAGTATCAGGCACTGATGAGAAATCAGACCTGGACATTGGTGAAAGCTCCTGATTTCAGGAAGCCTATTGGTTGTAAGTGGGTTTTCAGAACAAAGGAAAACCCTGATGGCTCCATAAACAGGTACAAGGCCAGATTAGTAGCTAAAGGATTCCATCAAAGGGATGGCAGTGATTTCCAAGAGACTTTCTCACATGTCATCAAACTTATAACAGTCAGAATCATTTTAACCATTGCTATTAGTAACAAATGGACAATCCAGCAAATCAATGTTAATAATGCTTTCCTCAATGGCACTCTTGAAGAGGAAGTGTTTATGCAGCAGCCTCCTGGTTTTGAAGCAGTTGACAAGACACTGGTGTGTAAATTGAACAGGGCGATTTATGGTTTAAAGCAGGCTCCTAGGGCCTGGTTTGATAAATTGAAGAGTGCACTAGTTCAACTTGGTTTTCAAGCTAGCAGGTGTGATTCTAGTCTCTTTTTGCTGCATCAAGGCAAGCTTCAGGTCATGATTTTGGTGTATGTTGATGATATTATCATCACAGGCAGTTCAGCTCCCTTTATTACCTCATTAATCAAGCACCTCAACAACAAATTTTCACTGAAACAATTGGGACAACTTGATTATTTTTTAGGTCTTGAAGTCTCTCATCTCTCTAATGGTTCTTTGCTTCTATCTCAAACCAAGTACATCTCTGACCTACTGACCAAACTTAATATGCTCAATGCTAATGGCATGCCCACTCCCATGGTTTTCAGCAGCAAATTATCCAAAGTTGGCTCAGCTGCTGTGGAAGACCCAACTCACTTTAGGTCAGTTGTTGGTGCCTTGCAATATGCCACTTTAACTAGGCCTGAGATCTCTTTTTCTGTCAACAAAGTTTGTCAATTTCTATCCAATCCTTTAGAGGATCATTGGAAGGCAGTCAAAAGGATTTTGAGGTACTTAAGTGGCACTCTGCATCATGGTTTACTCATTCAACCTGCCCCTGTCCAGCAGCCTATGCAATTATTAGGATTTTGTGATGCAGATTGGGTATTAGATCCTGATGACAGGAGGTCCACTTCAGGGGCCTGTATCTATCTTGGTCCAAATGTTTTTTCCTGGTGGTCCAAGAAGCAACAGCTTGTTGCTAGATCCAGTGCTGAAGCAGAGTACCGCGGCATGGCTCAATTGGCTGCTGAGCTCATTTGGATTCAGTCTTTACTTTAGGAACTTCACTGCTCATGTCAGGTGCGTAGGATCCTGTGTGATAACTTGAACACTGCCACTCTTGCTCATAATCCTATCCTACACAACAGAACCAAGCATATGGAACTAGATATATTTTTTCTGAGAGAGAAGGTTCTCAGCAAACACCTCTCTGTGGTTCATGTTCCAACACATGATCAGTGGGCTGACATTCTCACTAAACCCTTATCTGCTGCCAAATTTGTATCTATGCGTTCTAAGTTGCGTGTGTTAGACAAAATTGCTTTGAAACACCCACCAGCAGATTCTAAGGGGGACTAATAGAGTAGTGGTATAATGTAGTGAAATAAGTGTGACTATTTCAGTAGTGGATAGAGTAATGGAATATGTGTGTGTTCTATTATTGCTGAGCTGGCAGCTTGTTTGCTACAGTTTGTTAGACTTGTTCCACTATATATAGCAAGCTCTTTGTATCTTTCTAAAATATACAAAATACAATGAGAATTTCTTTCATTCTTTCTATTCTCTCTACATTAACAAAGTTTATCATGGTATCTTGAGCGTTTTTTTTCTTCGATCCATGGAGTCTCTTTTTCCTTCTTCTCAGGTGAAACTTTCTCACCTGATTTCTCTTAAACTTGACGACAAAAATTTTAAACAATGGAAGCAACAGATTGATGGCGTCGTGCGTGGTCACCGCCTTCAACGGTTCGTTACTATTCCGGTGATTCCATCACCATCTCCTTCAGATCCTGCATCTCACAGTGCCTTTCTGGAATGGGAGCAACAGGACGCTCTCATCTGTACCTGGCTTCTTTCTACCATCTCCGATTCTCTTCTTCCCAAACTTGTTGAGTGTAAACACGCGTGGCAAGTTTGGACGGAGATCCACCGTTACTTCGACACACTTCTCTCTACCAAAGCACGTCAGTTACGGTCTGAGCTTCGCCGTCTCACGAAGGGAACGCTCACGATTGAGGAGCTTATGAAGCGCACTTGTGAGATCAGTGAATCGCTAGTTTCGATTGGAGATCCTGTTCCTCTTCGTAACCTAATTGAAATCGTGCTTGATTCACTTCCTGAGGAATACGATTCTATCGTTGCCGCCGTCAACAGTAAAGATGAATTGAGCTCTTTGGATGAACTGGAGTCGTCCTTGCTTGCTCACGAGTCGCGTCTTGAGGAACATCGCAAAGCTGCGGTTGCGGAGCCGGCGATGGTGAATCTCACTCAGGCAGCATCGTCCCATGCGCCAGTCGCCGCTGATCAAGTTGCTACTGAAGCGTTTCCTCAAGGAACAAGTCATGTCACTGCTAATGCTGAGAATCATACCTATGGCTCGCGTGGAGGTCGTTCTGGTCGTGGAGGCAGTCGTTTTGGTCGTGGTGGAGGTCGTTTTGGAAAACAGTCATGTCAGATTTGTCACAAATCTGGTCATGATGCTTCAGTATGCTATTATCGTTACTCCAATTCCAGTGGTGCTGGTTATTCTCAGCAGAGAGCTCCATTCAATCCATTCCTTGTGGCTCCACGTGCTATGTACCCTATGCAGTTTGCGTATGCTTCACCCAGAGCTGCACCTCCAAGATCCTCTGCACCACAAGCACCACAAGCTTTTTATGCAGGTACTGAAACCAGCAGCAATAATCAATGGTGGTACCCTGATTCCGGAGCATCTCATCATGTTACTCCTGAGGCCTCTAATGTGTCTGACTCTGCTTCTGTGCCTGGATCTGAGCAAGTCTTCATAGGAAACGGCCAAGGTTTGTCCATCAATTCTGTTGGTTCTATGTCCTTTTCTTTACCACACAAACCTCACCTATCTCTCATTCTTAGTAATCTCTTACATGTCCCTCAAATTACCAAAAATCTCATGAGTGTGAGCAAATTTGCTCAAGATAATAATGTGTTTTTTGAATTTCATCCTAAATTTTGTGTTGTCAAATCTCAGGCTACTTCTGAAGTGTTGCTCAGTGGTCGTGTTGGAGATGATGGCCTCTATAAATTTCCTAATCCTGTTGCATCTCCATTGTCCAAGTCTTGTCCCAGTCGTCATACTTGTAGCTCTAGTAGTAGTTTATTTTGTTCCCCTGCTATAAGCAGTTGTAATACTCCTCATTGTATGTCAAATCTTACACTTCCATGTAATGAATCCTTCAATAATAATACTACAAGTACTTTCCTCAATTCTTCTCTTAATTCTGCCACTGTTAGCACTGATTTACCCTTATCTCACTCTAATAGCTCAGCTGCTATAACAACTAATAAATATGTTCTGTGACATACCAGATTAGGCCACCCTAATCACCATGCTCTTGTTGAAATTTTCAAACTCTATAAACTGGCTATTCCCTCTAAACCACCCACAGAAATGTGTCATGCTTGCTGTATTGGCAAGTCTCATAGATTGCCATCATCCTTGTCTACTACAGTCTACACACATCCCTTTGAATTAGTGGTGTGTGATCTCTGGGGTCCAGCCCCTATGCAATCTTGAAGTGGCTACACTTACTTCCTAACTTGTGTAGATGCTTTTTCTAGGTTTGTTTGGGTCTTTCCTCTCAAACTCAAGTCTGACACTATGCTTCAGTTCCTTCAGTTTAAGAAAATGGTTGAATTGCAGTTCAATTGTTCCATTAAGTGTGTTCAAACTGATGGGGGAGGAGAGTTTAGGCCTCTCACCAAGTATCTCACAAATTTAGGAATTGTTCATAGGTTCACTTGTCCTCATACACACCACCAAAATGGTCTTGTTGAACGCAAACATAGACACATTGTTGAGACTGGTCTCACCCTTCTTGCTCAATCCACTCTTCCTTTGAAGTTTTGGGATCATGCCTTTGTTATTGCAGTCTATCTCATTAACAGAATTCCCAGTCCTATCCTTAATAATACCTCCCCTTACTACAAATTACTCAACAAACCACCTGATTATTCCACTCTTAAGGTTTTTGGTTGTGCTTGTTATCCTTTCCTGCGCCCTTATAACACTCATAAGCTGGCCTATAGATCTCAACAATGCATCTTTCTTGGTTATTCCTCCTCTCACAAAGGCTACAAATGTCTTGCCTCTGATGGACATATCTACCTCTCTAAGGATGTTGTGTTTCATGAAGCTTTGTTTCCTTATTCCTCCTTATTTCCCAATTCTTCCAAAACTTCAGTTCCTTCATTAGTGTCTTCCAATGCTACATCTGTGCCTCCTATTTCCATTCCCTCTGCTGCCAGTCAGTCTTCATCTTCCATTTCTCAGTCCTTATCTTCCAATTCTCCTTCCAATCATGCTGGCAGTCACAGTCCCACTCCTTGTTCTCCTCCTTCTAATACTTCTGGTTCTTCTTCTGAATCTTCTACTTCTGCCAGTCAGCAGATGGTCACTCATGTTCCTCGGCCTCTCACTGCCATTCCTACTCCCTCCTCTCCTTCTATCTCTCATACTCTAATCATCACTGATCCAACTGAAACTAGTACCATCTCTCGTTCCTCCTCTCACAATCTTTCTGAACCAACTACTTCAAGCCCTAATCTCAGCCCTCCTACTTCATCTCTACCTTTCATTCACCCTCAAAACATGCACCCTATGCAAACTAGAGCCAAAAGAGGTATCACTCTACCCAGACATCATCTTATCCTCCTTTTAACCCATATGGCACCCACTTCTGTTGGTCAGGCCTTGGCTGCTCCTCATTGGTTTCAGGCAATGTAAGAAGAGTATCAGGCACTGATGAGAAATCAGACCTGGACATTGGTGAAAGCTCCTGATTTCAGGAAGCCTATTGGTTGTAAGTGGGTTTTCAGAACAAAGGAAAACCCTGATGGCTCCATAAACAGGTACAAGGCCAGATTAGTAGCTAAAGGATTCCATCAAAGGGATGGCAGTGATTTCCAAGAGACTTTCTCACATGTCATCAAACTTATAACAGTCAGAATCATTTTAACCATTGCTATTAGTAACAAATGGACAATCCAGCAAATCAATGTTAATAATGCTTTCCTCAATGGCACTCTTGAAGAGGAAGTGTTTATGCAGCAGCCTCCTGGTTTTGAAGCAGTTGACAAGACACTGGTGTGTAAATTGAACAGGGCGATTTATGGTTTAAAGCAGGCTCCTAGGGCCTGGTTTGATAAATTGAAGAGTGCACTAGTTCAACTTGGTTTTCAAGCTAGCAGGTGTGATTCTAGTCTCTTTTTGCTGCATCAAGGCAAGCTTCAGGTCATGATTTTGGTGTATGTTGATGATATTATCATCACAGGCAGTTCAGCTCCCTTTATTACCTCATTAATCAAGCACCTCAACAACAAATTTTCACTGAAACAATTGGGACAACTTGATTATTTTTTAGGTCTTGAAGTCTCTCATCTCTCTAATGGTTCTTTGCTTCTATCTCAAACCAAGTACATCTCTGACCTACTGACCAAACTTAATATGCTCAATGCTAATGGCATGCCCACTCCCATGGTTTCCAGCAGCAAATTATCCAAAGTTGGCTCAGCTGCTGCACTTTAGGTCAGTTGTTGGTGCCTTGCAATATGCCACTTTAACTAGGCCTGAGATCTCTTTTTCTGTCAACAAAGTTTGTCAATTTCTATCCAATCCTTTAGAGGATCATTGGAAGGCAGTCAAAAGGATTTTGAGGTACTTAAGTGGCACTCTGCATCATGGTTTACTCATTCAACCTGCCCCTGTCCAGCAGCCTATGCAATTATTAGGATTTTGTGATGCAGATTGGGTATTAGATCCTGATGACAGGAGGTCCACTTCAGGGGCCTGTATCTATCTTGGTCCAAATGTTTTTTCCTGGTGGTCCAAGAAGCAACAGCTTGTTGCTAGATCCAGTGCTGAAGCAGAGTACCGCGGCATGGCTCAATTGGCTGCTGAGCTCATTTGGATTCAGTCTTTACTTTAGGAACTTCACTGCTCATGTCAGGTGCGTAGGATCCTGTGTGATAACTTGAACACTGCCACTCTTGCTCATAATCCTATCCTACACAACAGAACCAAGCATATGGAACTAGATATATTTTTTCTGAGAGAGAAGGTTCTCAGCAAACACCTCTCTGTGGTTCATGTTCCAACACATGATCAGTGGGCTGACATTCTCACTAAACCCTTATCTGCTGCCAAATTTGTATCTATGCGTTCTAAGTTGCGTGTGTTAGACAAAATTGCTTTGAAACACCCACCAGCAGATTCTAAGGGGGACTAATAGAGTAGTGGTATAATGTAGTGAAATAAGTGTGACTATTTCAGTAGTGGATAGAGTAATGGAATATGTGTGTGTTCTATTATTGCTGAGCTGGCAGCTTGTTTGCTACAGTTTGTTAGACTTGTTCCACTATATATAGCAAGCTCTTTGTATCTTTCTAAAATATACAAAATACAATGAGAATTTCTTTCATTCTTTCTATTCTCTCTACATTAACAAAGTCTATCAATCACATTCATGCCAAATAACTAAGTTACCTATCATTCATCTACATAAAACCTTGAATAACATGAAACATTCACAAATTATTACTTGATAGAATTCACATGATCCTAAACTCAATATGATTATGCGAATTCAAGGTTATTATCAAGTAATAAAGTTGTTCTTGCAGGAAAAACCTTGTTAAAGATATTTTAGGGATTTGGAAGCTCAAGTGTCGTAACTCAAGTTCCAAGCTTATGATTGTCTTGCTTATCCCGATGGCGGGAGTCCTATTTATATATGTCCATGCATGGAGCCATTCTTCCCCTTCCGTAACTGCCCTGATGCATTTAACCATGGCTTGAAGGCAGGAAGTTAACTGTTACAGCTTGTGATGATCCGTTATGTAACGTCTCATAAAGGCTTTTAGGATTCTTCAACCCCTAATCAATAACGTCTTACTCCACCCGGGCCTCCATCTCGGATAAACCGACGGGATACACCATGGGGCCGATCCAACCCCATTCTCCTACCCCGGGATCCAGGTCAGATAAGAACCCCGTCCTTGGGTCCGAGACCTATCTCGGGTCGTGACATCCCCCTTTCCAGACTACTATCTCGGCTAAGGATTTTATGCATGATCATAAGCCCCCTTGGTCGTACGGTTTTAAGCTCCTTGAATCCGTGTCGACCAAACAGTTCTGAATTCTTAATCCCTTAGCGAGATGCATATTTTAAAACCTTTAAAAAATATGGCACGTGACCCATGTGCCTCCAGCCCAACGGTCACCTGTATCTAGAATGATTACCCTATAAATAGGGGAAACCTGATTTTACGCCTTCTTTCCCTCCTAATCATTATATCACATTTATTCGCTCTCCAGGAAATTCTACTCTACATATTTTCAAACCCTACTGCACTCTTGCCGTCAGTTGCTTCAAAACCCTTCTTTCAGTCAATCGATCATCAACTCAGGTATCCTCTTTTCTTTACATTGCTTTTGTTTTAATCCAAACATGGTCGTTATTAGGGAATGCGATGATTTTGGTCGCAAAATCCACTTAGGAAACGAGGAACGTAAAACTCTGTTTGAGGAATGCATGCGCGAGATGAGTGATGCCCAGAGGGTAACTGACCTAAAGAGAGTTACGGACAGGGTTTGCGCTGAAGTTTTTACTTCTGATAGTGATTCTGACCCTGACTCTTCAGGTTCGGTGGAGCTGATAATGGAAACCAACCTATTGATCAAAGGAGAAGCTGTAGGCTTTAAGCGAAGTCTGATACAGGATGAGGAAATCGCTGCTCTGCGCTCTCTCTAGAATGTCTCGTCTACAGGAAACGAGGATGACGTGATTCTAGAATCTTGTGAGTCCGGGGAGAGTGTTTGTATGATCCGTCCTAAAGGAGTCGAATATGAATGGTTTTACTTTTATACTGGAGTCATCGAGGAGTTTGGCATTCAATTCCCTCTCTCCGACTTTGAAACTGACATTCTCCGAACCATTAACTTGGCACCCTCCCAACTCCGTCCAAACAGCTGGGGTTTTATCCGGGCCTTCGAAGTAATTTACCGAACCTTATCAATAACCCCCACCATCGGTCTGTTCTTTTCCTTTTTCGAAATAAAAAGCACTGAACCTGGAAACTGGGTTGCCATTAGTGGCATCCCAAAAAGAAGTTTCCTCCAAGCCTACACCTCCAACTTTAAAGGCTACAAAGAGCGTTTTATTCGAGTAAGATGTGGGTCTCGGTGCCCTCAAGTTATTTATGGTGCTGATGGGCATCATAAATTCCCTTTATACTGGACTTGTGACCCACTTCCTATTTCCGGCTTTGATTATGACAGTCTGAGTGATTCCGAGATCCTTTCTTTAGAAGTACTGGACTCCTTCAGGCCGATCAGGGTCAAGGAATTACTTGCCTTGTCTCCCGAGGAAGTCCCCGACTTCCTAGGTAAGATTTTTCCAATTAGCTTTACTCTGCTACTCTTTATTTGTATGCTTAATCTCTTTCTTTTGTTTTATTTCCAACAGACAAAATGACTGATATGTCCGTGAAAGAGCAGAAGAAGCTAATGGCAGCTTTTGCCGAATGGGTGACGGTCCCTCCGAGACCAAGTCCAACTTGGTGGAAGTCGCATCCCAAAGAAAAAGAAGAACGTCACGATCCGTGACCCTGCTCCAGAGACAAACATCATCACTGCTTCCCCGCTGAAGCGCCCTGCCGAGCCCGAACCAGCCCCCGAGTCTATCCCAAAGAAGCTGAAGACCGTCATGGGAAACGAGAACAACTCGGCAGATTAGGCTATTTCCAAGTTACTAAAGGAGACCGGTGATAGTTCTGGCCGAGCTTCCACAGAGAATCAGTTCTGGGCTGCTGACTTTGATGGTCTTAAATTTCTGTATGACCATCTCAACGCCACCACCGACGTGAACAAACTGACAAGCCTAGGTTCACGGATCACCAGCGGTGAGTTTGTACCTGATGAGGTGTGCTGGGCTCACTCGCAGTCTGTTTGAATCGGGTGATAACGTGGAGAAGAAAAAGATCGAGCTGGAGACGGAGGTCAAGAGACTAGCCGACAATGAACAATTCCTTTTCGATGCCAACAATGTACTCATGAACAAACTCCTGGAAGCCGCTGATACCATTACAGATCTTGAGAAGAAGAACTCAGAAGCTAACAATCGGATAAAGGTTTTAGAGAACGAGCTCACCGAGATGTCAACCAAGTTTCAAAACTCTGAGAAGTCATGCTCCGAGCTAAAGGATGCATTGAAGAAATCCCGGATGGGTATCTTTGGATGGGACTTGGCCTTGATCGGGCCAAAGCTCAAGTCAATTACTGTATCCGACATAGACATCTCGAAGTTGACTTCTTCAAGACCATCGTAGATGGGAAGTAGTGGAGGTCGATGAGGATGATAGCGAGGCCACAATTAGTGAAGAAAACGCTAATGTGGATGCCAACTGACCGTGAATTCTTTACTTTTCCGTTTGTGTTTTAGAATTTCTGTAGTTAGTCATCCCTTTTGGCGGATGCATTTTGTACTCTGAATATTCGCCCTGCCGGGCTATTTTAATTGCTTTTAAAGTTTTTGCTATTGACATCAATGTTATTGAGTGTTTATCAGCATAGTTGTGAACTTTTATGTAGCACTACTAGCCCCGAGCCATAGGATGCGCGAGCAATCCTAATGGTTTTGAGATAACCACATAACAATCGTTCGCAACTCTAGCATATGCCTCCAGGTAACCCTGGTTCACCGAGACTGGAGAAAGCTTTGGAGGAATGCCTGACGAAACTCGATTAAGATGTTTCGCCTTGCATGTTTTGAAGGTTGTTCCGAGGCGGAACAGAGCCCTTTGAGGTTCAGAGCCTCTATAGGGTTGATCCGAGACAGATTCAGAGCCCAACCGAGGTTGATCAGAGGGTTCAGAGCCTCTTCTGAGGTTGACCATAGGGTTCAGAGCCTCACCGAGGTTGACGGAGGGTTGAGCCCCACCGAGGTTGACGGAGGATTGTTCCCAATGGAAGCGAGCCTTTCGAAGAGGGTTTTACCGTGACTGAGAGACGATCCTAGACCGAGCTCAGCAGTACGTACCTAATGATTCCCGCCATTTCTTTCTAAGGATCAGATGCTGCAATACAATTTTATTATATAGGTGCCTCATTAAAAACCCTGGCCCTTGCCTAGGGAAAAGAGTGCACCGTTTATTCTTACATAAAAACGCTTAACTAAAATAAAACTTAAGATTAGCAACGTTCCAGGTCCTCGGCAATTCTGATCCGTCCAATGTTTCCAACTTGTAGGCCCCGTTTTGTAACTCCTCCGAGACCCTGAACGGTCCCTCCCAATTGGGATCTAACTTACCCTTCTTGGTAGGATCAGTCACTTTTTTAAGTACCAAATCTCCGACCTTGAAGCCACGTTGTTTCACCCGTAAGTTGAAACGTCTGGTCATTCTCTGCTTCGCCGCTACTTCCCTGATATGGGCCGTGTCCCTTATCTCATCCAACAAATCTGCCTCCTCATTCAAAGCCTGCTTATTGGACTCTTCTTCAAAGTTCTCCCGACGCCAAGAGGGCAAAGCTACCTCCACCGGTATCATGGCATCGGCTCCAAACACCATCCTGAAGGGAGTCTCTTGGGTCGTGGAATGAACTGGTATGCCCATAATACTTCATGTAAATATTGTGCCCACAGTCCCTTGGCGGAATCCAGCTTCTTCTTTATAGCATTTAATATGACCTTTTTAGCCGACTCGGCCTGTCCATTTGCCTGTGGATGCTCTACAGATATAAATTTGTTTTGAATTCCGAGCTCCTTGCAGAACTCTACCACCGAGGCACTTGCAAATTGCGCTCCGTTGTCTGAAACAATGACCCGAGGTAACCCAAACCGGCAAATGATACTCCTCCAATAAAAACGCCGAACTCGATCCGCCGAGATCCGAGATACTGCCTTTGCTTCCACCCACTTAGTAAAATAGTCCACAGCTACAATCAGGAACTTCAGCTGTCCCGGGGCCACTGGGAACGGCCCTAAGATGTCAGCCCCCCACTGATAAAAAGACCACGGGGCCAGGACGACGGCGTGCAGGAACTCGGACGGAGTGTGGATGGCTGGAGCGAAAGTTTGACACTTTGAGCACTGTGCCACGTATTCTAGACAATCCTTTCTTAGAGTAGGCCAGTAATACCCGGCCCTTAAGATCCGACTGGCTAGAGCTCTTCCCCCTCCATGATTTCCATAAACTCCCTCATGAACCTCTTTCACCACCATTGACATATCCTTCTCTGCCACACAACGTAGCATAGGAGCTGCACGTCCCAGCCGGTATAGTTTCCCGGACTCCACCACAAACCTTGATGAGACCTTCTTGATTCGTTTGGCCTTCTCTCCGTCCTCGGGTAACGTATCTTGTTGTAGATAACGAGTGATCGGACTCATCCACCCGTCATCCTCTTCATGAATAGCCAGAGACTCTTCCTTTTCGATGCTGGGCACGGGAAGCACCTCTCGTATGACCGATTTGTTTATCCCGGAATCCTTAGAAATAGTCAACCGGGACAGAAGATCAGCTCGGGTATTCTCTTCCCGGGCTACATGACATATTTCAAAGACATCGAACCGCCGACTTAGTGAAACAGCTTGCTGTACATACTTTGCTAAAGTAGGGTCCTTTGTCTGAAACGATCCATCCACCTGCCCAGCCACTAACTATGAATTGGTACGAACTAGCAGGGGAGTTACTCCGACCTCCAAAGCTAGCCTCAGACCAACCAACAGAGCCTCGTATTCTGCCTGATTGTTACTTGTTGAGAACGCAAAACGCAAAGAATACTCTAGCATCATTCCCCCCGGGCCTTCCAGAACCACCCCTGCGCCACTGCCCTTAAGATTAGACGAACCATCAATAGACAGAATCCATTTTTGAGTAGGGACCTCTCCCGAAGAGGAAGTAAGCTCCACCATGAAGTCGGCCAGGGATTGGGATTTGATACTGGTACGAGAGCTGAAACTGATCTCGTACTCTGAAAGTTCCACGGCCCAGGACACCATCCTTCCAGCCAAGTCTGGCTTCTTGAATACCTGCTTCAACGGAAAATTGGTCTTCACTTGGACGGGATGCCCGAGGAAGTAATGCCTGAGCTTTCGTGCAGTCGTCACAAGTGTCAGTGCTAATTTCTCGATCTTCTGGTACCTGACTTCTGCCCCTTTTAACACTTTGCTTACAAAATAAACCGGTCGCTCCCCCTCTTCCGTGTCTTGGACCAGTACGGAATTGATTGCCCCGTCCGTTACCGCCAAGTATAGTGTCAACTGAGAACCTTCTATGGGTCAGATTAGCACCGGAGGCGCTGACAGTAGTTGCTTTAATCCGTTGAATGCTTCTTCGCACGCTTTCGTCCACTCGAACTGGGCTCTTTTCTTAATTGCCGAGAAGAAGTGGATGGACTTGTCACCTGCACAAGATAAGAAACGAGACAACGCGGCCAAACGGCCAGTTAGTTGTTTTACTTCTCACACAGAGGTCGGACTTCGCATGTCAACGATCGCTTGACACTTATCCGGGTTGGCCTCGATACCACGATTTGTAAGCATGAAACCCAGGAACTTGTCGGCTTGTACCCCGAACGTACACTTGTCCGGGTTCAAGCGCATATTGAACTTCCGCACTGCCGCGAAGGTCTCTCTAATGTCTGTCACATGATCTGCTCCTGATGGGGTTTTGATCACCATGTCATCTACGTACACCTCAATATTCCGACCAATCTGAGGAGCAAACACCATGTCCATCAGCCTCTGGTAAGTCACGCCGGCGTTCTTCAAGCTGAACGGCATAACCCTATAATAAAAATTCTTCCGCTCTATCATGAAGGCGGTCTTTGATGCATCCGCCGGGTTCATCCGGATTTGGTTGTACCCGGAGTACGCATCCAAGAAACTCAGGAGGCGAAACCCGGAAGAGCTGTCGATCAGCCGAACCAATGCCATTGTTCAGTTCAGTGAAGTCTACACACATTCTCCACTTGCCATTCTTCTTCTTCACCATAACCACATTGGATAGCCAAGTTGGGTACTGCACCTCACTGACGAAACCGGCTTTTAACAGCTTTCCAACTTCTTCTGAGGCAGCCTGTCCCCTTTCTTCTCCCATCTTCCGCTTCCTTTGTGATACCGGCTTGACCCCAGGATCAATTGATAAGTGGTGGCACATGATCTCTAGGTCAATGCCCGGTATATCCGACGGTTTCCAAGCGAAAAGGTCTAAATTCTGCCTTAACACCTGGACTATCTCGATCTCTTCCTCCTTCGTTAATTGAGTTCCCAGATGGGTGACCTGTGAGGGTAACGGCCCGATCTGGACGTCCTTGATCTCCTCCTGAGGGGTGAGTCCATCCTCGCCTGATCCTTCTCTCTTGATCAATATCGACCATGCCGACTTCGTGTTTCGGAGAGGCCTCTGATGGACCCGACTTCTTCTTGGCCTTCAAACTATCTTTATAGCATCTTCGGGCTAGGCCCTGGTCTCCGCGGACTACCCCGACACGCCCGTTGCCAAGGGGATAGTTCATGGTCAGGAACAACGTTGATAGTACTGCCTCGAGTGCATTAAACGATGGACGTCCAATGATAATATTATAAGGTGATGACGCATTAACCACCAAGTACCTGACCTGAACAGTTTTGGCACTTTCTCCATCCCCGAAAGTAGTTAGCGCGGGTAGATACCCCAGAACCTGCACCTGCTCGCCAGAGAACCCAACAAGGGTCCCACTAAAAGGTAACAACTCATTCGGCTCAAAGCCCATTCCCTTGAAGGCTTCCCAGTAGAGGACATCCGCGGAACTTCCCGGATCGATCAACACGCGCTTAACTCCCCAGTCCCAGATTTGTACCTCGATCACCATGGGATCATTTTCATGTGGCAACACCTCTTTGGCGTCTTCACCCGAGAAGGTTATCACCCCAGGATCAAACCTCGAAGTTCCGATGCGGAGTACCTTCCCGGACCCACGAGCGTACCTCTTCCTGGCTGAACTAGTGGAGCCGCCTCCCGCAAAGCCTCCTGAAATAGTGTTGAGAGTGTGTCGGATTGATCTCGCCTCTTTCACTTCTTCCACCGCCTTACCCTTTTTCTTGGACCTGGAGTCAGAAGCCGAGTCCCTCCTCGGGGATGAATCACGTTTACTCGTCCGCCCAGGATCTTCTTTTACGTATGTTGACAGCTTGCCTCTTTGCACTAACTTTTCAATCTCTCTCCGCAACTGTATGCAGGACTCCGTGGTATGTCCCTTCAGACGATGAAACTCGCACCATGCTCCCGGGTCACTCCCCAGAACCGTATTAACAGTCCACTTACTGCTCCAAGGAGAGGTAAGCAGTTTCAAATGATTAATATCACGGAGGATGTCTTCCCTTCTGGTATTAAGGGGTGTGAACGTCTCCCAGGGGCCTGAAGCCGACCGTGGGCGTGGCTGCAGCCGCCTGTCCCAGGCTCATTCACGAGTGGTGGTAACATCTCGCGGTCGGGTGCGTTCGTCACGCCCCGACCCCCTGTCCTTAGAATCTCGAGCACGCTTCTCCATGTTGCTCTCTTCTCCCTTCACATAGCACTCGGCCCGGGTAATAATCTCGTCCATGCTCTTGGCTGGCTTTTGGGCTAAAGATTCATTGAACTGACCGGCTTTAAGACCATGCTGGAATGCGGCCACAAATATCTCCTGATTGGGGTGCGAAACTTTTATGGTTTCCTCGTTGAACCTAGCCATGAAATCCCGGAGTGACTCAGAAGGGCGCTGCTTCACGTTGAAGAGGGAGGTGTTGGCCACCTTGCGATGTCGATTAGCCGATAACTGTTGAATGATCTTTCGGTTGAAATCTTGATAGCTCACCACAGACAATCGGGGAAGCCCCATATACCAGCGTAAGGCCGATTCTCTAAAGGTACCGGCCATCAATTTGCACTTAAAGGAGTCGGTTTCCCCAATAAGCGCCATTGTGTTGTTAACCGCGATGATGTGTTCCTGGGGATCTGTCTTGCCATCATACGATGCCAGTACGGGGGGTTTGAAATTATCTGGAACGGCATCCTCCCAGATTGCCTGGGACAAAGGCTGCGGCTCCAGGGGCTCTGCCTCATGTTCCTCTTCTTCGTCCAAACTCTTCAGCTGAAGGGCTTGAACATTATCCTGAAGAGTTTCATTATGCTGGCGCAGATCATCGATCATGGCCAGCAACTGAGTTAGATCCGGTGGATTTGTTGGTGAAGTTTGAGACATTGTCGTCTATATGTGTTTGTGTGTGTGTGCGGCCTGGGATTGATTTCACTCAGGCCCCACGGTGGGCGCCAATGTTCTTGCAGGAAAAACCTTGTTAAAGATATTTTAGGGATTTGGAAGCTCAAGTGTCGTAACTCAAGTTCCAAGCTTATGATTGTCTTGCTTATCCCGCTGGCGGGAGCCCTATTTATACTTGTCCATCCATGGAGCCATTCTTCCCCTTCCGTAACTGCCCTGATGCATTTAACCATGGCTTGAAGGCAGGAAGTTAACTGTTACAGCTTGTGATGATCCGTTATGTAACGTCTCATAAAGGCTTTTAGGATTCTTCAACCCCTAATCAATAACGTCTTAATCCACCCGGGCCTCCATCTCGGATAAACCGACGGGATACACCATGGGGCCGATCCAACCCCATTCTCCTACCCCGGGATCCAGGTCAGATAAGAACCCCGTCCTTGGGTCCGAGACCTATCTCGGGTCGTGACATCCCCCTTTCCAGACTACTATCTCGGCTAAGGATTTTATGCATGATCAAAAGTATCGTATTGAAGATTTCATGTAATTCTTTGAAACCTAAAGGATGTTAAAGGGTCCCATTGAACCAAGTATCATTTTTAGATTTCAAATCCTATAATAAATAGTAGGAGTGTTAAGGAAAATTAAAACATACTCAAGCAATAATCTGAAACTGCAAAAGCTCTTCCTAAGATTCTGCAAAATGACTTGTAAGTGGCCAACCTACCAAATGCAGAGTATAACATGCACATGTAATTGATACACACAAAATTAGCTAATTGGATTTAAAGTGAGCAATAACCAAACACACCCTGTGCAAATAAGTTTCTGAGCTCTTGGGAAAATCAAAGTTAATAACAACGTTAACTGCTTGGATCTGTATTCCCCTGTGTTAGTGTTTTTAAGTTGGCATTAATTTTGGTAAAACTAGGCTTTAGCAATGTCATGATGGATGTCATGACATTCAGAGATTGAAGATAAATCCTACCTGCTAAGGATGTTAAAAGACATTTAATCGAAGCTAAAGTCAGGTTGAAATTTAGAATATGTCATAATGATGTTATGACATTCGTGACATTTTGTTCTCGAACTGCTTGTTCCTGAGATTTTTCAGGAAGTTTGTTGAGCTGCTAAATATTCTTTTTCTGTTATTAGAAAGCATGCTCACGTGGCTTCTAGGTTAATCTTAATTAAACCTAAATTGGTTGTTGAAAAGACCATATTTTTAGGATTAAATTAAGTAAACCCTAGCTATCTTTATGGAAGCCCAAAATTGAAGTTTCAGGATTGCTTCTATAAAAGGAATTCAACCCTTACAACTGTGCTGCGCCCTTTGAATGTATTGAAGAGATAGCAGCTTGTTATTTGTGTACTGTTAGGATTTGTAACAGTTGGTATTGTGTAATTCTAGTTTCTCTTGTGAGCCAAGCAACTATCAATTGATAAGTGCATTGGACTAGGATTTGCTGTAAGGGTAGTTTATCACTCAAAGCTTTAAAGCACGAGTGTTTGTCTCTTGATTGAAAGCTTTGAAGCGAGATCAAGATAGTTTATTGAAGTGTGTCTTCACAATTCAATTAGTCAATAGGTTGATATCACCGTGATTGAGGGGAGAGTAGGTACTCGGATCTAAGTAGGACTTAGGTTGAAGTTGCATTGGGTAGGTTTTAAGTGAAGGAGATAACGGTGGTTTATTCTGAATTAATTCTACTAATAGTGAATTTCCTCCCGGCTTGGTAGCCTCCGATGTAGGTGTAGTTAGACACTAAACCGGGTAAACAACTTATTGTGTTCTTTATCGTTATTTATATTTTGTGTAAATTGTTAGAGTGTCGCTTAGTGTGTCATAACATTCTCTATGACATCACGATCTGCCGCCAGAATTTCAATTGGCATCGAGCGGCACCCCGCCTGTTATTTCAGGTGAGATCTAGGGATAATAGTTTCGGCGTAATGGATAAAGAAGGAGGATTTGGAGGAAGACCACCTATTCGGATGGGTCTAATTATGATTCTTGGAAACCTCGTATGGTTGCCTTCTTAAGATCGATGGACATTAAAGCTTGGAGAGTCGACAAAGGATGGAAACATCCCACCAAGCTTGAGAAAGATGGGACTGTCTTGAAACCCAAGAGGAATGGAGCAAAAAGGAAGAAGAGCTAGCTCTAGGGAACTCTAAAGCATTGAATGCTCTTCAATGGTATTGACAGAACATCTTCGATGGTCCATCAATGTGAGCTGGCCAAGGATGTTTGGGACACTCGAACTACTCATGAGGGACATCCAAGGTGAAGATGTCAAGACCTCGGATGCTCACTACCAAATTTGTGAATTTGAAGATGAAGGAAGATGAGACCATTCATGAATTTCACATGAATATTTTGGAAATTGCCAATGCCTCGGGAGCACTTGGTGAAAAGATGTCAGAGAAGCTTGTGAGAAAGATTCTCGATCCTTGCTAAGAGATTTGCAATGAAAGTCACCGCAATAGAGGAGGCTCAAGACATCAAGACCTTGAAGGTTGAAGAACTTATTGGATCCCTTATGACTTTTGAGATGGGAATCGGTGAAACCGACAAGAAAAACAAGAGCATAGCACTTGTATCCAATAATCAAGAGGATGCAAGGTGGAAGATGAAGAGAAGATATCCAAGCTATTGCCATGCTTGGAAGACAGTTCAACAAACCGATCAAGAGGATTGATCCAAAGTCAAGGTCAAATGTCAAGGACATTCCATCGACATTAGCGATCTTATGACTCCAGCAGAAGATCCAAGTCGAGGAAAAGGAAGTCAAGGGAAAATCCAATGTCATGAATGTGAAGGATTTGGACATATTAGAGTGAATGTCCCACCTTTCTAAAGAAACAAAAGAAAGGAATGGTCGTCACTTGGTCCGATGATGATCGTGAAGTGAATCGAGGAAGAAGGTGCCAAACTTGTCACGCTCTCTCTGGAGTGTACAACTCGATATGGATTCTAGTGATGAGGAAGTGACATTTGAAGAGCTTCTTGAAAACTACGAAGTGTATAAAAATGGAGAAGCATGTCGCAAAATGAGGAAAGAAAAACGATTGAGAAGTGGAAGTCGAGAATGTGAAGTGGAGGTCGAGAAAGAGGAAAACACAACCACTATAAATCACCTCAATAGTGATATTATTATGTCGACTTCCAAACTTGATCGATGTCTAAATCACAAAATATTGACATCCGTAATCGATAAGTTGGAAGAAATTCTTCACTTGGACAAAATGCGTGAAATAAGCATGGTCTAGGATATGTGGCTGAAAAGCAACCTGTTGATGACATTAAGAAGAAGAGACATAGGAAAACAATGTCAAAGCAGGTGTCACAACCCAAAACAGGAAATGTGTTTGGCTCAGGGTATGTGACTGCAAAGAGATTTGCTAATAACCAGGAATAGAACAAACCTGGGAAGTCAATGACAAAAAGGATGTCATACCACAAGTCAGGGAATAGGTCTGCCTCAGGGTATGTGGAGACTAAAAAGTTTGTCAATAACAAAAGGAAGAACAAACCTAATAGACCAATGTCAAAACAGATGTCACAACATTGGGTGCAACATCAAAATCATAGAAACATGAACAAAAAGTTTCAAAGATGGAGATGTCATTATTGTGGAAGGTTTGGTCACATAAAATCTTTCTGCTACAGACTACATGGATATCCTAATCAAGGGTCTTATGTGAAGTCTAAAACCAACAGGGTATCATACTCTCAACAGTGGAAGAAGAAGACTGTTGCTCTGGTAGCTAACACTTCTCTTAGTATGTCTACCAAGGAAGACTGGTACTTTGACAGTGGGTGTTCTAAACACATGACTGGAGACAGAAATCTTCTTAAAGATGTTAAACCTCATTCTCGTCACTTTGTTACTTTTGGAGATGGAGCTAAAGGAGAAATCAAAGGTATTGGAAACTCAAAAGTTCCAAGCCTAAATGGAGTGTTGCTTGTAAAGGTCCGAATGCAAATCTCATTAGCATAAGTCACTATGTGATATGGGATTCACAAACAACTTCACTAAGGTCGAATGTCTTGTAATCAATGATGAACAAGTAGTGTTTATGAGAGGAGTCGATCAAAGGACAAGCACATGTGGGAATCGAGAACACCACTGCCTTCTCATGTGTTCTATACCAAAGATGAAGAGGAAGTAAAGTTATGGCAGCAAGAATCGGTCATCCACACCTCGGAGGAATGAAAAGGATCAGTTCCATAGAGGAGTCGAAGGATACCAAGACCTTTCATGGACAAAGGAGAATCATGGTAAGTATAAAGTTGGACAAGAAATCAGAATGTCACACTCAATGTCTAGACATCTGACCACTTTTAAAGTACTAAAGCAAAGTACTAAGATCTGGCATGAAAGGATAACCCAGTATCTTACTGTCAAAGGATACAGGAGAGGAGTCTTGGATGAAACCCTCGTTGTCAGAGGAGAAAAGATCATGGTGGCATCCATCTATGATAATGACATAGTATCTGAAGGAATGTCAGACACATTGATGAAAGGCTCTACACTTCTTTCACAAAGCAAGTATGCAAGGAATTGTGCCAAGAAGCTTGGACTGAATAATGGCAGCCACACTAGGACTCTTACCCCTCCACATTTGAAGCTGTCCAAGAAATCCAGTGGAGAAAGTGTTGTTCAAAACTTGAGTAAAAGTCCTGTTGATGGATGTTCCTTCTTGAGAAACAGTCTCATGTTTTGGATCAAGAAGAAAACTTTAACTTTATATGTTAAAGTTGAATACATAGCAGCTGGGAGAAATTGCTTTAAGATGATCTGGATGAAGCAGATGCTGACTAGGTACAATGTCATACAGGATGTCATGACATCGGCCTGTGACATCTGTACTAAAGTTCTTAAGACTAGTCAACTTAAGACTTTGAGGGACAAACTGGGTACTTGTAAATATGTGGAGTTGTAGCAATTAACTGAGCCTACAACAAGGGATGAAAGGGAGTGTTTATTTCAACTTTTTTTTAGAGGGTTATTTAGGTATTTTCTTCCTTATTTTAAAAAGTCCAAGAATAGGAAGAGACATCCTCATATAATAGTTTCTTCTTTTGAAAGTAGTATCATCCTTTCTTCTCTCAAAAGAAACTTTGAAACCCTTTGCTATTTTCGCTTTCATCCTCTCAACAACCATCAGCGAAAAATGTCTTCATCATCCTCATCATCTCAAGAATCAGGATCTCCATCTCCCCATGGTCAAGCTAGAGCAAACATCGAAACCATGCAAGTCAAGCTCGAGGGTGACACCATCACGACAATGGCCTGACCGAAAAGGTCAAGAAGTTACGCATAAGAAATGCAAGAAGGGCACAAGTATCTCCCTCAGGTAAGACTTCAGTACCATCATCCTCTGTTCCCCCAGAACTAGTAAACAGAGAAGGATCTAGGTCGGTGCATGAGGCCATAGCTAGGATAGTGTCCGATATCCTAAATGAGAATAAGTCATGCTCAGGATTTCGCCTCGAATCATAAGTCCGCTAGCCCTAGCTTAGTAGTTGATCCGATGTCAATGAGAATGTCAAGACATCTGGTGATGATGTTGATTCCCCTGTGAAAAATGATGTAAATCCTTCTGCTCCAGTTCCTGAAGGATGTAACGATGATAATGTAATTGAATCTCCTGCTGCAAATATGAATGAGATTTCTGATGAGGTTCTTGAGAAATCTTCAGATCAGAGTGCCTCTGATAAACCTCCCCGCTGCCTCCGACAACATATCTGATAGCATTCTTGAAGATACTCCTTAGAAGAACACCAATCAGAATATGGTTTCTCATATCATCAATCTAGATGAGGAGTTTTCTGATAATGACCTCATAGCCAAGGTTAATCCCAGCATTACTAGAAGGGTAATGAATAGGAAAGGGAAGAAAAGTGTTGTTCAAAGCTCTGTTCATGAGAAGAATGCTGAAGTTGGCTGCAAGACTCCTAGGACTGAGAGGAAGGCTGTAGAAAAATCTGGTAAGGGCAACAAGGTTGGAACTTCCAAAGGGAAGGACAAAGTCAAGAATGTTAGTGATACCCTTAAAACAAAGAGCACTTCAATTGTAAGGAAAAGGAAAGTACCTGAGCCCTCAGATCAGGATGATTCTGACTTTGATGTTACAGAGAATGTCTCTGACATTCATTCAAAAAGAAGGTTGTCTCTTGGGAAAATGCCCATAGTTCCGGTGCCAATTGACAACATTTCCTTTCACCACCCGAAAATGCTAATAGGTGAAAATATGTGAGTTTGAAGAGAATTGCACTTGAAAGGAACTGCACAAAGATGCTCTTGAATGCAAAGATGTGATTGACCTGATCAAGGAAGTTGGGTTGATGAGAACTGTGGTGAAGTTCTCAAATTGTTATGAAGGTCCGTGAAGGAGTTTATTGTGAACTTTGTCAGGCCGATGGAAGATCGCAGATTTTAAGACCGTGTTTGTCGAGGAAGAAAAGTGAAGTTTTCCCCAAGTGTAATCAACAAGTACTTGGGGAGATCAGATGAGGCTCGACCTGAGCTTGAAGAAACTGACAATCAAGTGTGTCGATACCATCGCCAGGTAAAACATTGGCCTTTGAAGGGAAAGCTTTCTGCTAGCAAATTAAGTGTCAAATTTGCTATTCTACACAAGATTGGTGCAGCCAACTGGGTTCCCACGAATCACAAGTCAACCATCTCCATTGGTCTAGGAAGGTTCATTTTTGCTGTTGGAACAAAAGCAAAGTTTGACTATGGAAGCTACATTTTTTATCAGATCCTTAAACATGCTGACAGTTATGCTATAAAAGGACCAATAGCATTTCCCTCCCTCTTGTGTGGTATTATAACTGATCAATACCCTGACATTCTGGTTAATAGAGACTCAAGATAAAAGAGCTCCGCCTGGCTTCCACTACAAGCTATTTCAAGGGAAGCATGTTCTCGACATTGTCATGACATCACCGAGACATCAAATGTCAAAGCCACCTCTCGGCGATGTCATAGGTGCTAAAGGAGACCAGGGAACTTGAAGCAAGGAAGGCCCTTGAAGCTCGATTCTACTCTTGAAAAGAAAAGACACAGAGGTTGAGGAAGAGAGGCTTGATGGTGATACTCACGCTTCATATGGAGGAAGATGATGATGTTGACCAAGCCAGCGACAAAGAAGGCTCTAAAGATGTATCCTTTCACGTGCTTCCGAGAAGAAAGCACTTGAAGTTGTTGCCCTCTGCCTCGATGTTGTTTCAATTGTTTCTGTTTTCTTGTTCTTGTATTTTCCCAATTTTGTTTGAATGTTTGTAATCCTTTATTGATGATTTGTAATGTCCCGACAAATGTACCCTCAAACAATGCGGTACTTAATTATATGTTGATTGTTTGGGGCAATTGTATTGTTTCCTTTGGCCCTTTATGGCTAAAAAGGGGGAGAAGAATCACTGTGTGTGACAGTGGCTGGGGATTTTGGGAACTTGTAAGGCCTGTTTAAATTTTATATGTAGGCAATTGTGGGAATTGTGAGATTTTTGTATGGGTAGAATTTATCTTATCTCTAGGTTCTAGTTTATTTAAGCTTAGAACTAGTTTGTCTTCTGCTGCATATGTACTCTGATAGGTTAAGTAGTTTTAGCCAAAAATGTGCAAAAGGGGGAGTTTGTTAGTGTTTTTAAGTTGGCATTAATTTTGGTAAAACTAGGCTTTAGCAATGTCATGATGGATGTCATGACATTCAGATATTGAAGATAAATCCTACCTGCTAAGGATGTTAAAAGACAGCTCAGAACTAGAAGCTAAAGTTGTCTGAAATTTAAAATCGATGTCATGGATGTTATGACATTTAGTGTGACATTCTGCTCGAGAACTGCTTGTTCTGAGATTTTTCGAAGTTTGTTGAGTGCTAAATATTATTTTTCATTATTAGAAAGCATGCTCACGTGGCTGCTAGGTTAATCTTAATTAAACCTAAATTGGTTGTTGAAAAGACCGTTTTTAGGATTAAATTAAGTAAACCCTAGCTATCTTTATGGAAGCCCAAAACGAAGTTTCGGGATCGCTTATAAAAGGAATTCAACCCTTACAACCGTGTTGCGCCCTTTGAATGTATTGAAGAGATAGCACTTGTTATTTGTGTCTGTTAGGATTTGTAACTGGTATTGTGTAATTCTAGTTTCTCTTGTGAGCCAAGCAACTATCAATTGATAAGTGCATTGGACTAGGATTTCTTGTAGGGTAGTTTATCACTCAAAGCTTTAAAGCACGAGTGTTTGTCTCTTGATTGAAAGCTTTGAAGCGAGATCAAGATAGTTTATTGAAGTGTGTCTTCACAATTCAATTAGTCAATAGGTTGATATCACCGTGATTGAGGGGAGTGAGTAGGTACTCGATCTAAGTAGGACTTAGGTTGAAGTTGCATTGGGTAGGTTTTAAGTGAAGGAGATAAACGGTGGTTTATTCCGAATTAATTCTACTAATAGTGAATTTCCTCCCGGCTTGGTAGCCCCGATGTAGGTGTAGTTAGACATCGAACGGGTAAACAACTTATTGTGTTCTTTACTGTTATTTATATTTACTGTGTAAATTGTTAACAGAGTGTCAGATAGTGTGTCATAACATTCTCTGTGACATCACGTATCTGCTGCCAGGAATTTCACCCTGGTAAAAAGATCTATAAATGTTTCACACAGAAAAATGAAAGTTTAAATTATTAGGACAGAGAAAACGCGTGGAGGCCTTTGCAGAAAAACATGAGTGGAAACTCTATCAACCGTTCATACTCGATCTGTGTCCCGTGTTGGCGCTCGATTTGTGTCCCATCTTGACATGATTGGTCGGAGAACTGATAAAAATACATCAGTTTTAGACTTTCACACTGGATCTATTTTATAATCATATAAAACTGCAAACTTTTAGCAAACTATATAAGATGTCCTGTGTATAATGCTAAGAAAAGCGAAAAGTTTGGACAAATTTTAGCACAAAAGTTCGGTTTTTAAAGAATGAGAATGGTTTCAATACACAAGGAAATCAAAAGAAATAGTGAAACATGGTGTAAATCAAAACAAATATGAAACACAACAACAACAACAACAACAACAAAACTTCAATGAACAATAGCGACAACCACACGAAAACATCATATCTACATAGAGATGCTTCATAATAAGATACATCAACAACAACACACTATAACATGAGAACGGAAACAACAAAAACAACATAAGATTACATAAAGGAAACCAGAAAAAGCATGGTAAACATTGTTAAAATAACCACAACAACGATTCATTTTCCGTTAACGAAACTACAACAACATATAACGAAAATACAAAAGAAGATTATCTCATATGACAAAAGAAGAAACCAGATATGGAAGAAGTAAATGAAATAAACCCATAAATCCTTGAGCAGCACAACCAATTTGTGATATCGTTGAGGAAAACGAAATCACCAGTAAAACGTGAAAATGAATGAAAATTGAATCTGAGAAACAATTAACAATTAACAAAATAACAAAAACATGATGAAAGCAAACACAAAGAAAACGATAAAAAATACCAAAACAAAACGTGGTGGTGATGTTACTTCGATTTTTGTTATGTTGGAAAGAGTAAGGAGACCGGTTGGAAGAAATAAAATGATGGTGGTGATGTTCAACCGTGAATTGAAAGGAAGTAGCACCACAATGTCGAGAGGGACTCATAATTGAAGAGAGGAAAAGGAGAGAAAGAGAGAAGGCAATGGCGCAAAAAGAGGAATAGGGTTTCATATTGTGTAGGTTTGAAAATAGGGAAAGTGAATGAAAGAGGGAAGAAAGAGGGTGAGAGGGAAAAAACTTTTTGAAAATATTAGGTGTCATTATCAAAATTTGTGACACTTGACAATAAAGATAAATTCTATTGGCTAGAAAGTTGAATATATTGAAAGACCAAAATGTGCAAATGTTAGTGCAAAATAATTTTTGAAGAAATGGTATAATTGAAAATGCATAAGCATTTTTTAATCTTGGTTAGGTAGTTGACATCACAAAGATATTTTTATTATATTTTATCTCTCTTAGACTATGACCACGTTTAAATGTCACTTTGATATTATGAATATTGATGAACTTAAGTTAAAAATCAAAATTATAAATAGTGACATATTTGCAAAGACAACGGAAACTACTCCTTTTAACTTGGTTTATGGAAAATATCCTACTTCTATTTTGTCAAACTGAATTTACAAAATCGTTTCAACATATATTTCATTCTTCAATATAATCGTTTGGAAAAAATAGAATTATTTTTAGGGCCATTAGCCCATACTTCAGATAGCTTTCCATTTTTTAATTAAGGCAATATTAAAAAGATAAAAGATGATACACAAAAATAGGGGTGTTCGCGGTGCAGTTTGGGCGGTTTTGACGCAAAAAATCATTCGAACCGCGAGAGAAAAAGGCATGCGGTTTGGTTTGGTTCGGTTGACTTTTAGAAAAAAAACCAAACCAAACCAAACCAATGCGGTTTGGTTCGGTGCGGTTGGTTCGGTTTTTTACAAATAATTTATTGAGTCATACATTCACATATATATGACAACATAACTTTGTATTTGGTCATTCATACATGATACACTACTAAATTATAACCAAAAAACTAATCATATTTGGACAATAACTTCTCATTTAATATGCAAAAGTTAGATTAGACAAAAATGAAATAATAAACATAAAATAATAGCATAAAACAATATAAAAAATATTATAATAAAACAAAAAAATAGAAGAGATGAGAAATTAGTGAAGATGAAAAAGAAAGAACATAAGAGAGGAGAGATTACAGATAAAGATGTGCGATAAAATGAAATTGAAAGAGAGAAAAATTGCATAAAAAATAAGAACGTGCAAAGGAAACAATA
Organism: Vicia sativa; assembly: GCA_021764765.1. NCBI lineage: Eukaryota > Viridiplantae > Streptophyta > Magnoliopsida > Fabales > Fabaceae > Vicia > Vicia sativa. Next base: position 71,773,109 of record CM038797.1, on the reverse strand, counting down.
TAAGAGAGTAGATATTAGATAAGAAGAGGCAAGATGTAAGTGGTGAAGATGAAGTGATAATGTTAGGAGATATTTAAGAAGATTGAAAATGAAATCATAACTGTAAAGATGAGAAAATTGTCTGTAATCATAAGACTAATGTATAATAGATTTAGGTTTGGGTTAGATGCGAGTTAAGTAAAATTTAAGTTGTAACATAATGCGGTTTAGTTCGGTTTGGTTCGGTTTGTAAAATACAAACCGTAAACCGAACCAAACCATGCGGTTTTGTTATAAAATGATCCAAACTAATCCGAATCAAATACGGTTTTTTGCGGTTTCGATTTGGTTTGGTTTGGTTTTGCGGTTTTCTATTGGGTTGGTTTGGTTTTGAACACCCCAACACAAAAAGGAGAGAAAATTAGGGCAAGACTCTCATGAATTAACATATTTGAAAAAGTTCATCTTAAATCAATTTTTGCAAAATTACATCTAATAGTTAAAGTGATAACATCAAAAAGAATAAGAGAGAAAAAACTGCGATATAAACTAGTAAAAGAATTCGTACATCTTCTCTAAAAATATTTAAAAAAAAAAAAACAAAAAAAAAACTTGTTACCGATAATATCTTTACAATATAATTACCTATTTCTAAACTACCAAAACAACCAAAGTTTTCATTTAAAAAACTTGGACCACAAAGTTTCCTTTTGTCATTTTCAATTTTTAAATTTATAAATGTATATAGGTTTTTAGTATTACGTCTTTTTGTCATTTTCAATTTTCAAATTTATAAATGTATATAGGTTTTTAGTATTACTTAGACCTTAAGAAAGTGCTACATTATTAAATACAGCATACTTCAATTTACGTTATTGCTAAGGCATATCCAGTATCCAGTATTATTAATAAACTAAATTGCTCATCTATAGTGCCTTTGATTCCATCTAAAGTCCAAAAAGCAAAAAAGTATAAGCAATAAAAAACCAAGATAGTTCTGTCATCTTTTTTGAAAGTTAAAGGCCACACTCTTATCAAGGTGTTCTTTTTAATTTCCACATACAAAATTATTTCGCCAATAAAAGAAAAAAAATGGGTTGATTATCTTTTTAAAAAAGGTCATCTAACCAAAAAATCAAAGATGGCAGGAAAGGCATGTGGATCTCGATTGACCATATGGTTTCACTCATGGAGTATCTATATCACATTAGGTATTATATAGAATTCTTTTATATGGTCAATAGTGTCATCTTTATCTTATAAAATAGTTTTGTAAGGTTATGTTTAGAAGATCGAAAAGAAAGAGTTTTAAAAAATAGAGAGGATTGAATAAAAAGAATAGAAAGATATTTTTTAGAAGAGTTTTAGAGAATTTGTTTTTCTTTTAACACCAAAAACTTCTTGATTGAGAGAATTCAAAACTATTATTGAAAAAGAATTTTGGAGGATTTTAATCGATTTATTTAAATATAATTTTTGTTGTTATAATATTTCAAAAATTAAAAATATATTAATCATAAAAATTATTTTACCATTCTAAACAAAATCTTATTTTCATAAAATGTTAAAAAGAATTATATTTAAAAAATAATAATTTGGAAGCCCTTTCCTTCCCCTCCCAAACTTCCAATCATAACTTAAGAGTTCAATTATGTTCAATAGAAATTTTAAGATGGAATATTATAGTTTTATTAATGAATATGTTATAAGCATTACTTCTCTCATCTTAAATTACTTCTATGAATTTGAAAGTGAATTTTTAGTTGCATCTATTTACAAAAAATTCACGCGTAAATGAGCAACATTTTTCTTTTTGCCGGATATTAGTCTGGACTCTTGGAGCTGCATTTTTCCTATTCACTCTATGTGCACTCCATCAATTCATCAACTTTTAACTAAGACAATTCCTTATTCACCCTATATGTAAAAAAACTTTGCCATTTTTCTAAAAAATACAACAAAATGACCATGTATTATAACTATAGTATTATAATAATTTTTTTATAAACTAAACCATATATATATATATATATATATATATATATATATATATATATATATATATATATATATATGAAAATTAAGTGAATTTTTTAACCCAATCTCATGTCCTTCTTACTCATTCCTGTGAAATTTTATTTTTGCTTTCGAAAAACTAAAAATTTATTTTCGATAAGCACCCTATATCATAGAAATCACGTTGAAAAGGGTTTGGTGTAAATCGGAAATATATTTCCGATTTTAAACTGTATGTATTTTTTACATAAAGTGTGTATGTGAGAATAAGTGACACCAAATTTGGAATAAATTCAAAATATGGTGCATACCGGGAATATATTTCCGGTTCCATTCAAATATTTCTGAAAGTGAGAACAGATGAGACCAAATTTGAAATAAATTCTAAATATGGTGCATACCAGAAATATACTTCCAGTTTCACTCAAAAATTTCAGAAAATGGTGCGTACCGCTGAAATAAATTTCTGATTTTTTAAAGGGCATTTTGAAATTTTCACGGGTACGTCCCCACCCTTATTGGGTGGGTTAAAAAATTCACAAGATCAATTAATTGATTCTTATGCAAAAGATAATGTACTTTCAAGAAAAATCACCATAAATTTTATCAAATATGAAAATCGATTAGTTGATATGTTCATTAAGTCTCTTCAAAATTCTCGAGGAGATTATATTTGTAACAATTTTGACTCATATGTCCTATATGATCCAACATGAAGGATAGTAAAGAATTAATTATGTTTCTATTGTATAAAGAATATTTCAAAAAATATTCCTTAGCCTATCTAAAATATAATAGAATATACCATCACATATCACATATTTTTTATGTAATTAATACCATAAATTATAAATATTAATATATAATACAATCTCTTAGTACAATTCAAACAAGCTATTTTATTCAAATATCTCTCACTCTATCATATTTCCACTTTGAAGGAAAAATAGCAAAGTCCAACCACGAGTCAACAACAAAAATAAAATCATATTTGTTGGAAGTAATCAAACTCTTCATGACTAACTTTATAGGAGAGTTTACAAGATTAAATTTGCATCAAAGATTTAAATATATTCCAAATTTACATCATTACATGCCAAATTAAACTAAATCATATAAAATAGGAGTACAATTTAAAAGTGACTTATTGTTTTTTTAGCAACATTTTAACACTCAAGTCAAGGTGATATATCTCAGAATAATTATAAAATATAATGCAAATATTCAATACCTTTAGTCTAAGATTTTTTTATAATACTAATAAGTATTTGAAAAAATACACAAATAATTATGTTTCGGAAAAATTACATAAATAATTATGTTTAGGAAATGCTTTATATGCAGGAGTGAATTGAGATGGCACATGCATATATATTTTGAATTAAGATGTCATCTAAGTATAAGACTTTTGAAAAGTCATCTCAGATGGCGTCTAAGTGTAATTGGGGATCAAATTTTTATTATTATATATTTTTAAATAAAAGTCAAGAACGAGACAATGTTGCGTAGTTAAACTTCAAATTTAAATATTCATAAAAGCATTACAAAATGTGAATAACAATTACATAGTTTTTATTGTTGCCCTGAGACTCGATAATGACTGGTGGTTCCACAACCGCGTCCTCGCCTAACTCGTGTTCCATGTCTACGCTCATCCTGTTGTGGTTGGGTCGATGACCCTGTGATGTATGCGATCAACATCCATATAATCCTCCAAATCAGCATCTCTTGAAGTCCCACTTTGGTAGAGTTGGGTACCCATGTTCTCATAGTTTGGTCATCTTGGTGTGGAGTTCGATTCCATTTGGTATCAATAACACTCGTCATCTGAATTGGTGAGGTGAAAAGGAAATTGGGAGTGTGGGGATTGGTACCTATATGATTGCTGAGAGGTTTGATACTGTGATGGTTGATGGTATGTTGGGTTGGTTGAGGAATACTCTTCAGGTAGGCCAATGTCTGGGCTAAGGCGAGATGATGATGGGCCCATATTGGGGTGTTGGACATATGGTTTTTGTTCGGAGTATTGGAATTGTGTGTTGGGCATGTGGGAGTATTGGAATTGTGTGTTGCGCATATGGGTATATTAGTATTGAGGTTGGGGTTCAGTGTTTGTGGATATGTATTGTCGGGGTGTTTGGCGGGAGATTGATGTGTGTCGGGTTTGTTGCTGGAGTTGTTGTTGGTAGTATTGTTGTAGATTTGAGGGTTAAGCCCATTGGGTACGTGGGTCGACCAAATATCATGGGTGAGACACAAATATTTATGGGTTAGTTATAGATATGTACCAATCAATATATTGATCAGTGTGCCGTATAGTATCTTCAGCGAGGAAAACATGAAATTGTAAGACATGTTCCCGACATCTTTTCCACATCTTACACAAATCCTTATCAAAATCTTTCCAATTTTGAAATCCACATTGGGCATCAACCCTTTTGATATGCCAAAGAGCCAAACACTTATGAACGCAGGGTACGCAATAACACAACCTTCATTCAAACATTATCGCAACGAGATCAGATTATCAAATATGGATGCAGGTATGTGGATTGATAATCTTCTAGTGTAAAGGTGGACAAGGTCATGCGACAATGGACAACGTTGGGGTCACATGACAACAAATCTAATTGAATCAATGAACGGTGTCTTCAAAGACATACGAAATCTCCCAATAACCGCTCTGGAGAAATCAACATATTTCAGAATGACTTTATTGTTTGCCAAAATAGGCAAAATGTGGAACGCAGTGGTACAATCAGGACAACTATGGAGTGAAAGTTGCATGAAATTCATTAAGGCAGAAAGTGTCAAAGCCACCACTCATCATGTTACAAGATTCGACCGACATAACCACAACTTCATTGTCAAAGAGACACTTGACCATAATGAGGGGCTGCCTAGACAAGAGTATAGGGTTAAACTACCATTTAGTTGGTGCTATTGTGGAAAGTTTCAGGCCTTGCGAATGCCTTGCTCTCATGTCATTGTGGCATGTGAGTATGTTCATCAAGATGCATTACTACTTCTATCTCCCATTTACAAGGTCGTGACTTGCTCAAAGTATACAACATTGGCTTCCCATTGGTAGCAAAACCAGATTATTGGCCTGCGTACGAAGAGGAAGTAATTTGGCACAACAATCAAATGTGAAGAAATAAAAATGGTCATCCCAAAAGCAAACACATCACAACTGAAATGAACTCGCTTGACAAACTAAAAAGAAAGTGTGGTTTATCTTGTCAGATCGACCACAATCGAAAAAATTATCTCAATCGTGATACTACCTCGACAACATAAAAATGTATTCATATTTAACTGCACTTTGTTTTTAATGCAACCACATTTTTTCAATTGCGAGCTTTTGTTACAATATACCAAACACACTCAAAACATAAAATGACATCACGACTAAAACAACAACATAAACACCATATAAACGGTCAACATTTACGCAACATCGAAATAACATCAATAACACAACAACATGTCTAAGATATTACAACCGTCAAAACAATTTCATCATCTTCGTGCATCATCACGATTACGTCTTTGTCTGTTTTTACTTCCTCCAACCAACTTTGAGGTGTTGCAGTTAAAAATGAGGTTTTTGTCCTTATCTGGATCCTTCTAATTTGTGCCTCAGATTCGATTTCCCCTTCTAACTATCGCATCAACTCTTTCTTCAGTTTGACCATGGTATGAATGAGCCAAAATTTTATTTTCATCGGAGGTTTGATGGCCGAGAAAATGACGTATCCATCTCTCGTGAAAATTATGGGAGATCTCATGACGCATAAGATGTCATGACACATAAACAAGGGAGGAAATGAGAGAAAATTATAAGAGAATGTGAGAAAGTGTGAAGAATAATTGAGAAATGAGTGTTATTTATAGAAAACACAGATACACGTAGGAGTCATCTCAGATGGAGTCTCCTCTTAAATATATAGTGTATGTGTCATCCCATATGACTTGTTGGAAGTGCATGTGCCATGGGGATGACGCTTAAGACAAAAACACCCGTTCATGCGCCATCTGAGATGGTTCCTGCGTGTAATCTTTTCTGAAACATAATTATTTATATAATTTTTCTGAAACATAATTATTTATATATTTTTTTAATACCTATTTATTTGTGTATTTGTATCTTAATCTAAATATTTTAAACATTTATTACATTTTTCATATAAATAATTTTTATACTGTTGGGAAATATTAATCCTCAAACATTTGAAAATTTAAAATAACATACTTCTGAAGAATATGTTGTATTTCTTTTTCTGATTCTCAGAATTAAAATTTCAATACTAAGAAGTTTGACCAAATTTATTATTTAAATTTTAATTCATATTTAAACTTAAAAATAAATTATCTTAACAAACAAACTCTTTAATTACAGTTCAATCATTTATTTGAATGATCTAAATATAATCATTTACATAATAATGTTATATGATTAAAAGATATAGAGTTGTTCTAAAAGATAAATATGATTTGTGTAAAGTACAATACAACAACTACTTTATGTGGGTCCTTATACTCAAACCTTTGCAGGAACATGAAAATATTATATACATCAAAGTATATTATAACTTATTTCCATTAAAACTACTATAGTATAAAAATATAATAATAATAATTTTCAAAGCTTATATTGCTTGTTTTCAGTGTCATTCTTGATTTATCATTTTCATTCTCAGTGAACAATCTTCCATAGTTCAAATGGAACCTTTCTTCCTTTCCTCTCTCTCATTCATCTTCCTACTTTTCTTCACTTTTTCTTCTGCTCAGATGCCAGGTACCTACTACTACTCTCTTCTTCTTTTTTCTTCTACACCTTTTTCTTTTCTTGCATTGGTTCTTGTTAATATTGTTGCTTCTTTTCCATGTTATGGCCTATTATAATTTATAACCTCAATTTTGAATACAACTTTACCAATTCTTATCTCTTTCATTTCCAATGATTCTATCTTGATGTAATTTACCATCAACATGTTACATATCTATACATTATGAAACACTGTGTGTTTAGAAGCATGGTCCTTGATAGAATATTCTGGCAAAAGTTGATTCATGTAGCCGACTCCATTTAGTGAGATAAGGTTTGGTTGTTTTTGTTATCATCTATGCTTTTAATTTATGATGATATTTGCCTTGTTGAACAGGTTTTGTGAGTTTGGACTGTGGAGGTGATAAAAATTTCACTGATGAAATTGGTATTAATTGGAATCCTGATGATAGAATTGCTTACGGAGAAATAAGCACAATTTCGGTTGCGAATGAGACGCGGAAGCAATACACGACACTTCGAAAGTTTCCTGCTGATTCCAGAAAATACTGCTACACATTTGATGTTGTGAGTAGAACAAGGTATCTACTGAGGGCAACATTCTTGTATGGAAACTTTGATAACAACAATGTTTATCCGAAATTCGACATTTCTGTTGGGGCTACTCAATGGTCTACTATTGTTATATCGGAGGCGAATACGATTGAAGTAAGAGAAATTATATTTTTGGCTTCAAGTCCTACTGTTAGTGTCTGTCTATCGAATGCAACAACGGGGCAACCGTTCATATCTACGCTTGAGCTTAGACAATTCAATGGTTCGGTTTATTTTTCGCTCTACGAGGAACATTTCTACCTCAGCGTCTCTGCGAGGATAAATTTCGGTGCAGAGACTGATAAGCCAATCAGGTATTACAGACAAACGCGTTTGCTGCATAGTTATAGTTAGTGTTTTGGTTTTGAAGTGTTTGTTTGTTTCTGCTATATCAGGTATCCTGATGACCCGTTTGATAGAATTTGGGAGTCAGATTCTGTGAAGAAAGCGAATTACCTCGTCGATGTTGCTGATGGAACTGAGAAAATTTCGACCAATGTATCCATTGATGTCAACGGAGAAGAAATGCCACCCGTGAAAGTAATGCAGACAGCAGTAGTAGGTACGAATGGATCTCTAACGTACCGGTTGAACTTGGATGGTTTTCCTGGTATTGGACGAGCTTATAGCTATCTTGCAGAGATAGAAGATTTTCCTAGAAACGAATCAAGAAAATTCAGGCTAGTAATTCCTGGCCAGGCTGATATTAGTAAAGCCGTGGTAAATATCGTAGAGAACGCGCTAGGAAAATATCGTGTTTATGAACCTGGATTTAACAATATATCGCTACCCTTTGTAATGTCGTTTAAGTTAGGAAAAACAGCTGATTCTTCTAGAGGTCCTCTTCTAAATGCCATGGAAATTGACAAGTATCTAGAGAAAAATGATGGCTCTCCTGATGGTAAGTCTCCACCTTATGATATGTCAATTCCAGTAAAAAGAGTTCTCAGTTAAATTTTTTTCCGGAAGCATCGTGATTCATTTATGTAGTTTACTTGGATTCGATGGCTTGCAGGAGAAGCAATATCTAGTGTAATTTCTCAGTACTCTTCAAAAGATTGGGCGAATGAAGGGGGTGATCCATGTTTACCTGTCCCATGGTCGTGGATCCTATGTAGCTCGGATCAACATCCGAGAATAGTTTCAATTTTGTTGTCTGGGAAAAATTTGACGGGCGATATTCCTTTGAACATCACTAAATTGACTGGTCTGGTTGAACTGTAAGTTTCTTATTTGACTTCAGTGAACTTCTGATGTTTCGTGTATAGTATATCAACCTCGTGTGGTGGATGCAGATGGCTTGATGGAAATATGCTGACAGGCCCGGTACCAGATTTCACCGGATGCATGGACTTAAAGATCATGTAATTGCTGATAAGTTCATTCCCATGAATCATTTTTTTAGTTTTTATTTAACTACAATCACTTTTTTCTTTTGCAGTCATCTTGAGAACAACCACTTGGCTGGTATGCTGCCAGCCTCTTTGGGGAACCTTCCAAATTTGAAGGAACTGTAAGCTGTCTCGCAATTACATGAGTAGATTTATTGAATCGGAAATTGGCATACTTTATACATCCAAATATCACTTACGAATGCAGCAATATCGCCTGTGTGTGCACTCTCAAACGTCACGTTTTGATATTTATGCTGTGCTTATAACTGTTGCAGGTATGTTCAGAACAATATGTTATATGGAACCATACCATCAGAACTTTTGAGCAAAAACTTGGTTTTAAAGTGAGTATTGTTTTTCCTCAAAATGCTATTGCTTCAAATGGATCAATACATTTCTTCTAAGTTCGCGATATTTACACATCAACGACAACTTTTTTTTTCTGTCCTCAACAGCTACTCCGGAAACAATGATCTTCATAAAGGAAGCAGAAAAAAGGACCAATTGTATGTGATTATTGGTTCAGCATCTGGAGCTACCATATTACTCTTGGCTACTATCATATCTTGCTTGTTTATGCATAAAGGAAAGAAAAAACATTATGATCCAGGTAAGATTCTAAATCGAAATTACGTATAACTTCGTTTTGAGATTTGAGATGGTAGTACCTGATGTTCTTGTTTGCACTCTTCTCAGACCACCTTATTTCACTCGCTACTCAAAATCTGGAATCTAAGAGTGATGGTCATGCAGAAGTTGCTCACTGCTTCACTTTTTCTGAAATTAAAAACTATACTAATAATTTCGAGAGAAAAATTGGTTCGGGAGGTTTCGGAGTTGTTTACTATGGGAAACAGACAAATGGAAAAGAGATAGCAGTTAAAGTTTTAACTAGTAATACCTATCAAGGCAAAAAAGAGTTCTCTAATGAGGTAAACTGGTACATTTCATTAACAACTTTCAGTGATCTAATCTAGCATTGCTATTTTCATGTAATAGTAAAGTTTTTGTTTCAATCTTGTGATTCAGGTGAGTCTTTTATCAAGAATACATCACAGAAACTTGGTACAGCTTCTTGGTTATTGCCAAGAAGAAGGAAACAGTATGCTTATTTACGAGTTCATGCATAATGGAACTCTCAAGGAACATCTTTATGGCCCGTTAACACACGGACAGAGTATCAATTGGATTCAGCGACTTGAGATCGCCGAAGATTCTGCCAAAGGTTTATATCATTTAAGACTGCTGAATTAATACCAATGACGACGTATATGTATTAATTGATTTATTGTTGCGTATGTTCAGGGATTGAGTATCTTCACACAGGATGTGTTCCTGCAGTTATCCACAGAGACCTAAAAAGCAGCAACATTCTTCTGGACAGACACATGAGAGCTAAGGTTTCAGATTTTGGTCTTTCCAAACTCAATGTTGATGGAGTCTCGCATGTATCTAGCATAGTTCGCGGTACAGTGGGATATCTAGATCCCGAGTAAGGCCTTAACTTGATTTCGCTTGTTTCCTTAAGTTGATTAACTTACTAAAAAAGCACTTATCGTTGTAATTTTTTCTCTAACAGGTACTATATTTCTCAGCAGTTGACTGACAAGAGTGATATTTATAGTTTTGGAGTAATTCTTCTTGAACTCATATCAGGTCAAGAAGCAATATCTAATGACAGTTTTGGTGCTAATTGCAGAAACATAGTCCAATGGGTGAGTTTTGATTTCTCTATGATCATATTATTGTTGATATCTATGTACGTAGCACCAACACCTGGGAAAAAATGTGTATTCGTGTAAGTGTCATGTTTGTGGTGTCTGATGATGATGATGACATTTACTTAATCAAAATGGATTATGTGACAGGCAAAGTTGCATATTGAGAGTGGTGATATACAAGGTATAATTGATCCAGCATTACGCAACGACTATGATCTACAATCGATGTGGAAAATAGCAGAGAAAGCGTTGATGTGCGTTCAACCTCATGGACACATGCGGCCAACGATTTCAGAAGTTGTGAAGGAAATTCAAGACGCGATTGCGATTGAGAGAGAGGTGGAGAGTGTTTCGGATGAAATGACGAGAAATTCGGTTCATTCTTCGATTAATATGGGTTCTATGGATCTTGCTGCTACGGAGAATTACCTCGCGATTGATGATTCTATTGCACGCCCTACAGCTCGATAGTGTAGAATAGAATAGTGGAATCGTAATAGAATGGCACAATTTTGAATGTTTTTTCCCTCTCTTTCTCTTGTATATTGTAGATATACTAGTATTTTTTATGGATTAGTTTCGTAAATTTTTAAAACGTCTTGCTTTTTCATGAAACCGACATGCATATTGAGCTCTTTTATGTTATCCGAATCATGGTAAACCTGGACACAAACATCTTGACCATCCATTTACGCGATATAATGGACCTCTTTGGTTACTGAGAGAACCAAAAAATCTCAAACCTCTTTAGAGTGCACGAGAATACAATGTACTTCATAAGTCATATACTCGTTGGGATTTCATTCTAGCGTTGAAGAAAGTGTGGTGCTTCTGTTAGTCCATCTTGCCATCATATTCTTCAATACTTGGAAGTCAAAATTGAAGAATATTGGTTCCTTGTTGATATCATGTCCATCTTTGTCATATTTCTTGTTGAAGCGCGGTGATATTGATTTTCCTGATCGCGAGCTCGCAACATTATCATAGAGATCGTCCTCCCAAGGTGATTATTTATGTCACTTTCAGTTCTTCTCTATCAGTTCTACCCTCTAATTGAGCTGCTTGATATGGACTTCAATAACTCCTATGGTGTTCTTTAGCATTTGTTCGTCATGTTCATGATGTTATGGTTGCAATATGTCATACTTTTTAGACCTTTCTACCTTGCAATATGTTGTTATTCAGCTAGCTCAAACCACAATGCATAGCGAACTCAGTAAGATTACTCTTGACAAGACCTTTGCGGAAAGGGACAACACTCAATGAAAATATTGTTGGTGAGTTTATTTCAATGAGTCAAAAATCATAAATCATAAAACAAAATCATTATTCATGTTGTTGTTGTTGTTTCTTTCAATTTACCAACATGATGCTCTTCGTTGAAACTTTCTAAATGGTTGTGGGTTATGTTGTTGTTATTTCTTATCTTCGATTTGTTGTTCTTCTTTACCGTTCGAGTTGTTGCTGGTTGCTGCAACTGAAATGTTGCATCATCGGTTAAATAGTCCTGGATGTTATGTTAATGGATTTTTCGTGCTTTATCTACCAATTTATTGGCAAGAATGTCATACTGATGTACATATGGACCTACAACAAGGTTGTTATCAAGCTACATTCTCACAGGAAATAGAAAGTGCAAATCATAGTTTGTAAACCATGGTCTGGTTAATAAAGAAAACAAAGATTTCTTAATTCTACTTAAACCTTGGTTTGAGATTCAAAGTCCTGTTCAAATATAACCCTATTGAGTTTTTGCAAAACATTTATTTGTTGAAGAAAATCAACTTATACACTCAAATTGCAATCTGGGGGATGCAAATTGAAATCTAAATATGCAAACCTAACATATTTTAGTTTCAATTACTAAAGTAGTTTTGTAACTGATTAGTTGCAATTATCATTAGTTTGTTGTTGAGTTGGTTAAAAAAGAGTTGGTGATTTCTTATCCTTTAATTCTTGTTGCATGCTTCCTTTGCTACGAAGTTGCATGCAAGAAAAGGCGTTAAAATAGTCATGGATAAGGACTCTTTCGGATTTTCTTTGGCAGATTGATATTGAGGCATATGGTGTTGAGTTGAGGTCCATTAGGATTTAGGTGAGCCTCTCTAGCATAAATAGTCTTTATTTTGGTCATTGTTGGAACAAATCTTGCATTAAATTTTCATCTTTTAACATGTAGATTTTCAAAAGAATATATTGTGATTGTTATTATATTGTGTGTGTAAATATCATCAATTTTTGAGTTTTAATTGAAAAACTTTGACCGTATTGCTGTGAATTATGTAGAGAATCTAGCTATTTATTATATATAACAAATATCACCAACTCCCTCTATGTCCCATGCAATACGCGCCGCTGTATTTAGAGAGTAAAAAAAGCTATAAATTACGAAACTCTAATGATTAAGTTCTTATATAATCATTTTTCTTAGGCCCTTTATTAAAAGGAAATTTTTTGAGCCATATTTTTTTAAACCCTTCATATTTTGATGTTTTATGGGGTCTTAAGTAAAGGGTCTAAATTATAATTTGTTAGAAACTAAATCGTTTAAAATTAATTAAAAACTCACTTTTACTTTTTAGAGAAAATAATCGATTATTTCGAAAATATAGAAAGTCGATTTTTTCGTAAAAAAATAAATTTTTTGTTGAAAAAAAGAATAATAGTCTTTTTCTGAAAATCTAAAAAGGTGCATTTTTTGAAAATAAGAAAAGTCTATTTTTTTTAAAATAAAATTTTAGATTTTTTCGGAAAAAAGCAAAATATAAAACGTCGACTTATTCAAAAACAAACTAATTTTTTGTCTAAAATATAAAAAGTGGACTTTTTCAAAAATAAATCAATTTTTTTTCGAAAATATAAAAAACTCGACTTTTTCAAAAACAAACCGATTTTTTGTCGAAAATATATAAAGTCGATATTTTCAAGAAAAAAACGATTTAATATCGAAAAAATTTGATTTTTTTTGTTAAAAAATTTAAAAATCGACTTAAAAAAATGATTTTTTTCAAAAATATAAAAAATCAATTTTCCCGAAAAACAATCGATTTTTTATCGAAAAAAATAAAAAGTTGACTTTTTCAAAAACAACGAATTTTTGTCGAAAGTATAAAAAGTCGATATATCCGAGAAAAAAACCGATTTTTTGGCGAAAATACAAAAAGTCAATTTTTTCGAAAAAAAAACCAATTTTTTGTTGGAAATATAAATAGTTGTTTTTTGGCGAAAATACAAAAGATCGATTTTTTGTCGAAAATATAAAAAAGTCGGGTTTTTTAGAAAAAAAATCAATTTTTTTGTCGAAAATACAAAAAGTTGATTTTTTTCGGAAAAAAATCGATATTAAGGCGAAAGGAAAAAAAATGTCGATTTGTAAAAAAATCAATTTTTTGTCGAAAATATAAAAAGTCAATTTTTTCAAAAAAAAATCAATTTTTTGAAAATACAAAAAGTCGACTTTTTGAAAAAAATAATTTTTTGTCGAAAATATAAAAATGTCTATTTTTTCGAAGAAAAAAAAATTCCGAAATACAAAAAGTTGATTTTTTTCAAAAATAAAGAATTCAATTTTTTTATGAAAATTAAAAAAGTCATTTTTTTATTAAAAAAATTATAAAAAAAAATTTGTGAAAAATTTGGAGCCTTAAGACTTACTTAAAATGTAAGGGTCTTTACTTTATAGGCCTTACTTATTTTAGGGCTTATTTATTTTTTAAAATTTATGTCCCTTATATTTTGAGGGCCTTAAAAATTAGATTATGACCCTTTAAATTTATAGCTCTAGCTGCATTGTGTTCTCTTTCTATTTTTTGCTAATTAAATATATAAACTACTTAATTATTTGTCATCTATTTTTTTCAAACTATTTCAGAACTAATAATAGTTTAAACTTATTTTTTATATATAATTTTTAATTAATAATATTAAACTTTAGTGTATCAAATAATAATTTTTAATAAAATATTAAAATTAATTAATTTAAAATAAATTGAAACTATAATAAATTTCAAATATATCATGTGAACTAAAATTAACTCGAACTAAAATTAATTTATTATATATAATTTCAAATATTAATATTGAATTTCTTTAACAAATAAATTGAAACTATATATAAAATATTATTAAATACATTTAATATGTAATTTTACATACTCTTTAAATATATATAATAGATTCTAAAATTAATTTATTATATTTCAGTTTAAATATAATTAATTTATTATGGTTCAATTTATTTAATAGAATTTCAGTATTAAATTCAATACATTTCAGTTTAAATATTAATATTTAAAGGTTAAATTCAATAACGATCCTAGATGTATATAGTACGAAGACTTTTTGGCACAAAAACTAGGAATGCTTAAAAAACAAGTATTTACTCCCGAATCCAAAATTATTTTTAGCAAAATAAGAAAGTAAAAATATGCTTACTCCTTACTCCTTTGGTCAACTTTCCATTATAGTCGTGTTTATGCTTACTTTTCAACACACTCTCTCTCTCTCTCTTCAATTCAATCTTTGCGGTTTCGTTTATATGCTCTCACGCGCAATATCGCCCAATAAACCCCCTCTCTCTCTACCTCTCAACACGAAAACCTAGCTCGGCTGGTTTGTTATTATTTTGCAGTGCAATTTTCTTTAGAAAAGAGTAACAGAAACAGAGTTGGTTGTTAGATTGAATCGATGGAAGGTTTACTCAAGGATTTCGAATTGGAAGACAAGGATCGTTCAATCGAAGCTCTCCGCAAATGGAGATCCGCCGTCACCTTGGTCAAAAACCCTCGCCGGAGGTTTCACTACATAGTTGATATCGATGAACGCGCTGTAGCTCTAGAGAGGCAGAGGGACATTCAGGTTTCATCAGTTTTCTTTTTCCCCTTTTCTGTTACGCGGCGTTTGATTCTTGTTAATAGCCACGGTTAATGATAAACGTAAAATTCACGTGTCGTTCCCAATTTTCTGGCGGATGGAAAAATGACCAAATTGTCCTTTCTAAAAATAAAGCCATATAACCGGTCAACAAATTATTGAAAGAGTTGAACAAGGGATATTTATATTTATGACGTTTTATTAAAACCATCAAAACGCTCAATTAATCTTAATTTGATTTTTGTTTTTTAAAAAATCAAGCTTAACTTCTTTTTATTAATCAAACAGGAGATACAAGGAGGGATCTTGTCAAATAACATTCGTGCACTCCAAGAATTGGCCGTCTTAACTGAGGTACGAGTAATTATGTTCGCTTGATGTTTTACAAACTTTATTACAAAGTAAGGAAATTCGAGTAACAACGACGTTATAGAAGAAATAATAAAATGAAACTCCGAGCTACTGCATTAACTACCATTTGAAAATCACTTTAAAAGATAACGTGAGCAAGGTTCAGGGAGTTGACGTCTAGGATAGTCTTTTTGAGAGCTAAGCCTTCCGCTTCTAAAATGGGTAAGGTACCACCATCCCAAGCAGTTCCTGCAGCAACAAAATCATCTCAAATACACCACCCCCGGTTCGATGTACCTAACTGATAATTAAACCCCGCGTCTATATTACACTTTAAAAACCCATGTGGTGGCATAGTCCACTGCAACACACCCCATTATTACCTTCAGAGTGACCTTCTTGCTGGACAGTAAACTACTCTTGCCATTTATGCAAGGTTAACCAACCAAGTTTAGTAGCTTCTTCCTTCTCATTATTTAAAACCAAATCATTTCTATTCCTCCACAACCCTTCAATGATGACCGCTACTCTACTGACAATTTTACTATCTTCCTTGCAACATAAATCAAGAATGAGAGATTTAGCATCCTGAAAAGCTTGGAGACAGGAAGATATAACATTAAACAACCTTGTTGCCCGCCATGCCAAGATTGCTTCGTTGCACCCAAAACAAATATGCCAATCATCTTCGTAACTATTGTCACAAGATGGGCAATCTGGCACGCAAAGGAACATGATGTTGACGGAGACGCAATCTTTTCGGGAGGCAACCTCTACAAATTCTCAAGAGAAGGTGTTTTACTCTATTTGGAGTCGTTATCTTCCATAACCTTAACCAATTATCCTTCGCATTTACCCCCTCCATATCTTTTCCTCTCCATCCCCATAAGCGATACCCCGAACCGACGCTATAAATACCATTTTGGTCTTCCTTCCAAACCAACCGGTCATACATCACCTCCTCCACCAACAGAACTTGTAAGATGTCTTTAGCAACTGTAGGATCAAACAATTCACTAATAAGTCGCATATTCCATTGTTTAACATTTGGGAGCAACAAATCTTTAACTGTAATGTTATATGCACCTTGGGCTTGCGGACCAATCAAACACCCTTCATGATTATCTCGAAGCCAAGCTTCATACATGACTTTAATATTGCTATCATCGCCAATGCTCCACCTACAACCCAGAGTTAGAATTTCCCGGGCCTTCCAAATACCTCTCCACACAAAACTGGGATTATAACCAATGGTTGCATCAAAGAAAGTAGTTCTCAGGAAATACCTCGCTTTAAAAATTCTGGAAACAAGAGTGTGAGGATTAGACAGGATAAACCATCCTTGTTTAGCGACCATTTCCATATTGAAAGCCTTTAAATCCCTAAAATTCAGACCACCTTCCTCCTTCAAACAAGTTAACTCATCCCGGGACATCCATCCAGACCACCCCACCAAAACAAAATGATCATTTTTTCAATCTCATCGATCATAGGATTTGGCAGAACAAAGATACTTATAATATAAACCGGAATGGTCTGAAGCACATATTTGATCGTGATTTTTTTACCCGCTTTGGACAAAGACCTTCCCCTCCACGAATTAATACGCTTCCAGACGCGGTCCTTGATGAACAGGAAGGTCGTCTTCTTACTTCTCCCTATCATTGAAGGAAGACTCAAATACGCACCAGTACCCAAAACATGACGAACCCCCATGACCTTTGCGAGGTTTTCTTATGCTGGTCTGCTCAAGTTACGACTAAAGAAAACTTCCAACTTCGACATACTAATCTCTTGACCGGCTTCTTGAGCATAAATATCAAGCAACTCTGTCATATGTCTAACTTCCGTAAGATTTGTCCTGCAAAAAAGAAAACAATCGTTAGCAAAAAAGAAAACAATCGTTAGCAAAAAGCAAGTGGGACACACTTGGTGCTCCTATACAAATTTGGATACCGTGAACATCGCCCTTGGCTACGGAGCACTTTATGAGGGTAGAAAGACGTGATAACAGAATAAAGAAATAAGGAGACAATGGGTCTCCTTGTCGCAAGCCTCTTCCTTGTTCAATAGGTCCTACGCTATCCGAGTTAACTAGCAAATAATAGTTTGCCGAAGTAACACACATCATCATCCAATGGATCCATTTGTCTGCAAACCCCACTTTGGACAACATACCCTTCAGAAAACCCCAATCCACCCTATCATACGTCTTACTAATATCAATCTTAAGAGCCAGAGACGCTTTCCTACCTTTCGTCTTCCTTTTAAGGTGATGGATAATTTGTGTCGCAATCATCGCATTATGTAGAATAGATCATCCATCCACAAATGCCGACTGTACTTCAGACACACACTTATTCAACACTTTCTTGAGTCTATTCGCCAAATATTTGTGTCATTAAGAGATGATGGAAAAAACCTCTTTCTACCCAAACAATGTCTTCCTTATAAACCTTTTCTCCACATAACTCCCAGTATTCTTGGAAAAAAGCCGGATTAAACCCATCTGGACCAGTCGACTTATCCGGATGCATTTCGAAAAGGGCTGCTCTAACTTCCACCATAGTTACCGGCCGGATCAGCTGAGCACTTTCATCCTCAGAAATCTTTCTCTGGACCAAACAAAGGACCGGCTCATAGGTCCCTGTCCCCCCACGGAACAGACCTTCAAAATATGTCTTGACTATTTCACAAAGTTCAGTTGGTTCACTAGTATCACTTCCATCTTCATACCTTAAAGTCTCAATCTTCTTGCACTTCTTCCTAGCTGTAGCAGACTGGTGAAAAAATCTAGTATTCGAATCGCCGTCACGTAACCAATGCATTTTAGTGCGTTGTTTCCGATATAACTTTTCACTTATAAGTGCTTTATTGTACAAGTGATTTAATGTACTCATGTTGAGCCTCAATAAACTCTACCGGGACTCGTGAAAATATTAAGTTGGAATTGTCGGGGTCCGAGCAACTCGCGTGCAACTCTGAATTTGAAAAAATTAGCTCAACAACATCGTTCTGACATTTTATTTTTATCAGAAACTTTGGCTAAAGGTCGGAGGTTGGAGAACATTCGGGTTACGCTGAAGCATGAAGCATGTCTATCTATCGATGTTGAAGGAAGGAGTGGTGGTTTAGCGGTCTTGTGGAATAATACAAGAAGCTGCAATGTGAGTAATTTCTCCAAAAACTCTAAGCAATTGAACGACTCCATTAGAGGAGAAAGAAAGAGTGAATAACGCGTATTGAAGAAGAAGAGAGTAAATAAATTATTATTCATTCAATTAGGTAAAGTTTGTTACAAGGGTCCTTTATATAGTTACAAATCGTAACTAATCCTAACTGCCAAAACAGAAAAAGAGAAACTACAAAATAGAAAAGTCACTCTTCCAGAAGTT
Source organism: Vicia sativa (assembly GCA_021764765.1). Classification (NCBI taxonomy): domain Eukaryota; kingdom Viridiplantae; phylum Streptophyta; class Magnoliopsida; order Fabales; family Fabaceae; genus Vicia; species Vicia sativa. The sequence goes on along the minus strand of CM038797.1, from coordinate 71,753,995 downwards.
CATCTTCATAATTTCATCTTCAGAAGTTCATCTCCAGAAGTTCACTCTTCAGAAGTTCATCTCCAAAAGTTCTGTTTCTGATTCATCACCAGAAGTTCATCTTCAGAAGTTTTGTTTCTGGTTCTTCACCAGAAGGTCATCTCCAGAAGTTCTTTCGGTTCACCACCGAGTTCGGGCCGTTCACCACGAAGTTCAACGGTTCATCACCAGAAGTTCTGACACAACTTATTTTCTTTCATCTGCTAATATCCCCTCACAAGCTTGAGGTTGGTAAATGTCCACCAAGCCAAGCTTGCCTAAGCAGTCGGTGAAAGGACGAGGACTAAGCGCCTGCCTTTGTGAACACATCAGCAACTTGATCATGAGAACGGACTGGAAGCAAACGCATGACACCAGCTTGAATTTTCTCACGAACCAAATGGCAATCAATGTCAAGATGTTTCTTTCTCTCATGAAACACCGGATTCGAAGAAATCTGAATAGCACTTTGATTATCACATTACAAAATGGGAAGACGAGATGGATGCTGTTGGAGATCGTGTAGTAGGAAACACATCAATTGAAGTTCACGAGTAGCAGATGCCAAAGCGCGATATTCAGCTTCTGTGGATGAGCAACTAACCGTTGGTTGTTTCTTAGATTTTCAAGACATTAATGATGCACCAATTGTAAGTGTTTTTATGTTGGCATTAATTTTTGGTAAAACTAGGATATGACAATGTCTTGACTGATGTCGTGACATTCAGAGTTGAAGATAAATTATGCATAAGAATAATGATTCAAGTACAGCTCAGACTGGAAGTTAACTGAAGTGCTGGAATTCTGCAGAAGAATGATTGATGTCATAACCAATGTTATGACATTCTGTGTGACATTTGTTGTTCTGCAGATTCACTTTTTCCTGAGAGTTTTCAGGATTTCTGTTGAGCTGTTTTTATTATGATTTATGTAATTGGATCACATGCTCACGTGGCTCTGTGGTTAATCTTAGTTAACCCTAAATTGGTTTGTTAAAAAGACCAATTCTTTAGGTTAAATTAAGTGAACCCTAGCTATAATTATGGAAGCCCAAAACTGAAGTTACAGGACTGCTTCTATAATAGGAAAAGAACCCTTACTCTGCTGTAGCGCTTTGTGGACTGTATTGAAGATTTAGCAGGTTGTTTATTTGTGTATTCTAGTTACTCTTGTGAGCCAAGCAATTATCATTTGATAAGTGCCTTGGACAAGGATTGGTTGTAAGGTTGTTTATCACTCAAAGCTGAAGCACGAGTGTTGTGTCTCTCGATTAAAGCTTTGAAGCAAAATCAAGTATGTTTATTGAAGAGTGTCTTCACAATTCAATTAATCAATAGGTTGATATCAACGTGATTGAGGAGGAGTGAGTAGGAACTCGGTCTAAGTAGGACTTAGATTGAAGTTGCATTGGGTAGGTCTTAAGTGAAGGAGATAAACCGTTGATTTATTCAATTAATTCTACTAATAGTGAATTTTCCCGGCTTGGTAGTCCCCGATGTAGGTGTAGTTACACCGAACGGGTAAACAATTGATTGTGTTCTTACACTATTTAAACTAACGTGTGAATTGCTACAGTGTCGAATCTTGTGTCATAACATTCTCTCGTGACATCACGATCCGCCGCCAGAATTTCAATTGGCATCGAGCGTGCACCTGCTATTTCGGGTGAGATCTAGGATAATAGTTTCGGCGTTATGGACAAGGAAGGAGGATTTGGAAGTAGACCACCCATACTGGATGGATCTAACTATGATTACTGGAAACCTCGTATGGTTGCTTTTTTGAAGTCACTAGACATTAAAGCTTGGAGAGCTGCTGACAGAGGATGGAAACATCCTACCAAGCTTGAGAAAGATGAGACTACTAGTCTGAAACCTGAGGAAGAATGGAGCAAAGAAGAAGAAGAGCTAGCAGGCAACTCTAAAGCATTGAATGCCTTATTCAATGGAATTGTAAATATCTTTGACTAGTACATCAGTGTGAACTGGCCAAGGATGTTTGGGACACTCTCAAAACTACTCATGAGGGTACATCCAAGGTGGGTGAAAATGTCAAGACTTCAGATGCTCACTACCAAATTTGAGAATCTGAAGATGAAGATGAGACCATTCATGAGTTTCACATGAACATCTTGGAGATTGCCAACACCTCAGGAGCATTGGGAGAGAAGATGTCAGAAGAATAGCTAGTAAGAAAGATTCTCAGATCCTTGCCTAAGAGGTTTGCAATGAAGGTGACTGCTATAGAGGAAGCTCAAGATATCTGCAACTTGAAGGTGGATGAACTTATTGGATCACTTTAGACATTTAAGATGGGAATCAGTGACAATGTTGACAAGAGAAACAAGAGCATAGCCCTTGTATCCAATACTGAAGATGAAAGCAAGGAAGATGATGAAGAGAAGATCTCAGAAGCAATAGCTATGCTTGGAAGGCAGTTCAACAAACTCATCAAGAGAATTGACCCAAAGTCAAGGTCCAATGTCAAGAACATCCCATCTGACATTAGCAGAACCTATGACTCCAATAGAAGATCCAAGTATGAAGAGAAGGGAAGTCCAAGCAGAGGAATCCAGTGCCATGGGTGTGAAGGATATGGGCACATTCGAGCTGAATGTCCTACCTTTCTAAAGAAACAGAAGAAAGGAATGGTTGTCACTTGGTCCGATGGTGACTCGAAGTGACTCAAGAGGAAGTCGCCAAACTAGTTCCTCCGAGTTTGTAACTCGATAATGACTCTAGTGATAAGGAGGTGACATTTGAAAACTTGCGACACTTACAAGAAGTGTATCAAGTTCAAGTCGCCAACAAAATGAGAAAGAAAAAGCTAATTGTAAAGTGGAGGTGAGAATGTGAAGTCGAGGTGAGAAGAAAATCGCTACTATAAGTAATATCAACGTGAAGTTATAGTGTTAAACTCCAAACTTGAGCAGATGACTAAGTCAAGATGTTGACAACTGAACCGATAAGTTGGAGGAAATCCTTCAGATCGACAAAATGCGTGAAATTTGCATGGTCTAGGATATGTACGCAAAGAAACGGTGACAAGAAGAAAACAGCATGGCAAATCAATGTCAAAGCGTATGTCACAACATAGAGCGTGAAATGTGTCGGTTCAGATATGTGGTCGCAAAGAAATTTCGATAACAAGAAGAAGAAGACCGATAAATCAATGTCAAAGTAGATGTCACAACATAGGGTTCAACATCAAGATCAGAGAAACATGAAGAAAAAGTTTCAAAGATGGAGATGTCATTATTGTGGAAGGTTTGGACACATAAAGCCATTTTGCTATAGACTATATGGATATCATAATCAGATCCCTTATGTCAAGCCTAAGACCAACAAGGTACCATATACTCAACATGGAAGAAGAAGATGACCTTGATAGCTCACCTCCTTAGAGTTTCTGCCAAGGAAGACTGGTACTTTGACAGTGGCTGCTCTAGGCATATGACTGGAATCAAGAATCTTCTAAATGAAGTCAGACCTCATACTACCAGTTATGTCACATTTGAAGATGAAGCTAAAGGAGAAATCAAAGGTGTTGGAAACTTGGACTGTCCTGGAGTTCCAAACCTAAATGAAGTATTGCTGGTAAAGGGTTTGACTGCCAATCTCATAAGTATCAGTCAACTGTGTGATCTGGGATTCAAGGTTAACTTTACCAAGTCTGAATGTCTTGTAACCAATGAAAACTAAGAAGTTGTAATGAGAGGAGTCAGATCAAAAGATAATTGTTACTTGTGGGAGTCTGAGAACACTAACCTGTCTTCTGTGTGTTTTACAGCCAAAGATGAAAAGGAGGTGAAATTGTGGCACCAAAAACTTGGTCATTTGCATCTTAGAGGGATGAAAAAGATCATATCCATGGAGGCGAGGATTCCAAGACTTCATATTGATGAAGGGAGAGTCCGTTGGAAAGCAAACTAGAATGTCACATCCAATGTCAAGACATCGACCACCTCCAAGGTGTGGAGCAACGCACATGGATCCGATGGGGCCTATGCAGTTGAAAGCCTTGGTGGAAAAGATATGCTTATGTTGTTGTGGATGATTTTTCCAGATTCACCTGGATAAACTTCATCAGGGAAAAATCTGATGTGTTTGATGTCTTTAAAGAATTATGCAAGAGACTTCAAAGAGAAAAAGAAGGATGCATTGTCAGAATTAGAAGTGATCATGGAAAAGAATTTGAGAATAACAAGTTTGATGAATTCTGTTCCTCAGAAGGAATCAATCATGAGTTCTCCTCACCTATAACTCCTCAACAAAATGAAGTTGTGGAAAGGAAAAATAGGACTATACAGGAATCTACCAGAGCAATGATTCATGCTAAGAAACTTCCTATTCATTTTTGGGCTAAAGCTATGAATACAGCCTGCTATGTTCACAAAAGGATCACCTTGAGAAAGGGAACATCCTCCACTCTTTATGAACTATGGAAAGGAAGAAAACCTACTGTGAAGTGTTTCCATGTATTTGGTAGCAAATGCTATATTCTGACAGACCGTGAACAAAGGAGAAAGATGGATTCTAAAAGTGATGAAGGAATTTTTCTGGGATACTCTACAAACAGCAGAGCATATAGAGTATTCAACTCCATGACCAAAGTTATTATGGAGTCTATTAATGTCATAGTTGATGATCACCATGAGGAAAACAATATCCCATATGATGTTGAGACATTGTTTGAGACATAACCACAAGTGTCTGATAAGGTTGATGTGCCTGTCCCTACTTCACCAAAGTCTGAACCAGAGGAAGCTAACAAAGATCCTTCCATCAGAATTCAGAAAGATCATCCAAAGGAACTCATCATTGGAGATCCTAACTGTGAAGTCATTACAAGATCCAGAGAAATCATCTCAAACTCTTGTTTTGTGTCTAAGATTGAGCCAAAGAATGTTAAAGAGGCTCTAACTGATGAATACTGGATTGGAGCAATGCAAGATGAATTGAACCAGTTCAAACAACATGAAGTGTGGAAGTTAGTTCCTAGACCAGAAGGAACAAACATCATTGGCACAAAGTGGATCTACAAGAACAAGTCTGATGCAGAAGGGGTTGTCACCAGAAATAAGGCAAGACTTGTTGCTCAAGGATACACTCAAGTTGAAGGGATTGATTTTGATGAGACTTTTTCTCCTGTGGCCAGGCTGGAATCAATCAGATTACTACTAGAAGTTGCTTGCATTCTGAAATTCAAGCTGTTTTAGATGGATGTGAAAAGTGCCTTCCTAAATGGCTACTTAAATGAGGAGGTATATGTAGAACAACCTAAAGGATTTGTGGATCCTAACTTTCCTGATCATGTTTTCAAATTTAGGAAAGCTTTATATGGTCTGAAACAAGCTCCTAGAGCTTGGTATGAAAGGTTGACAAAGTTCCTTACTGATAAAGGTTACAGGAAAGGAGGTTTGGATAAAACTCTCTTTGTCAAGGATGAAGGAGGAAAGATAATGGTAGCTCAAATCTATGTTGATGACATAGTGTTTGGAGGAATGTCAGATAAAATGGTGAGACATTTTGCCAACCAAATGCAAGCTGAGTTTGAAATGAGCCTCATGGGAGAATTGACTTACTTTCTTGGACTACAAGTCACACAGATGGAAGACTCAACTTTCCTTTCTCAAAGCAAGTATGCAAAGAATATTGTCAAGAAATTTGGGATGGAAAATGCCAGTCATAAAAGGACTCCTGCTCCTACTCATCTGAAGTTGTCCAAAGACACAAATGGGACAAATGTTGATCAAAGCTTGTATAGAAGCATGATAGGAAGTTTGTTGTACTTAACAGCCAGCAGACCTGAAATTGCCTTTGGCGTTGGAGTATGTGCAAGATATCAGGCTGAACCTAAAGTAAGTCACATCAATCAGGTGAAAAGAATTCTGAAGTATGTGAGTGGAACTTACAATTATGGTATCTTTGATTCTCATGGATGTGAACCAATTCGCGCTTGATGGAATTGGTAGTGTTGATGATAGAAAAAGCACTTCTGAGGATGCTTTTTGGGGAACAATCTTGTTTCTTGGTTCAGAAGTAAAACTGTGTCTTTATCCACCATCAAGTGAATACATAGCAGTAGCAGATTGTTCTCAAATGGTCGGATGAAGCGATCTCGATCGAGTACAATGTCACGTGATGTCATGACATTGTCTTGTGACAACTCGAAAAGCTATTAATATTTCAAAGAATCCTTTACGCAGAGGACTAAGCACATTGACATTAGACATCACTTTATCGAGATCTTGTGGAAGAAGGTGATTAAATTGGAGCATGTAGCCACCGAACTTCAATGGTCGACATTTTACTAAAGCTCTTGATGCTAGTCGGTTTAAGAATTTAAGGCAAGGGTATTTGCAATATGAAGAGTTGTAGCAATTAACATTGCATACAACAAGGGATGGAAGAGACTTTTTATTTCATTTAATTATGAGTGGGCTAATTAATTGCTTCCCTCTTATTTTTCAAAAGCTCAAGAATAGGAAGAGTCATATATATATCTCAGTTTTTACTTTTGAAAGTATCACATTCCATTCCCTCAACAAAAACTCTCAAACTCACTGTCAATTATTTTCTCATTTCCTCAAGATGTCTCAACTAAGTTTGTCATCGTCTTCTTCATCATCAAAGGAAGTTGGTTCTCCATCTCACACTGATTCTGGTTTTAGGGAAAATGCAGAAACCATGGAGACTGAGGTTTTGGAGGTTACTCCTCTACATGCCATGGAAACTGATCCTGGGAGGGTAAAGAAACTTCGAACCAGACATGCAAGAAGATCACAGGCCTCTCCTTCTGGTAAGAATGCTGAACCATCTTCTTCTGTACCTCCTAAGATAGCCAATAGGGAGGGTTCTAGATATGTTCATCAAGCCATAACTAGAATAGTTACTAGGATTCTGAATAAGAATCATTCTGTACCTGGGGTTTCTGTTCCTTTAAATCAAGAATCTGCTAGCCCTAGTTTAGCAACTGATCCATATGTCACACAGAATGTCAAGACATCTGATGACAATGTTAGAAAAGCCTATGAGAATCCTGATAATGAACCCTCTGATAAATCCCCTGAGAAATGTGTTGTTGATACCACTGATAAGTCCCCTATGATTTCTGTTGATGATATTTCTGATGGAATTCTTGAAGAATCTCCTGTAAAACCTGTTGATGAAAACATGGAAAAGGCTCCAGTGAGTTCTTCTGATGGAATTCTTGAAGAATCTCCTGAAAAACCTGCTGCTGACAACCTGGAAAACTCTCCAGTGAAAAACTCTGAAAATGTTGTTGAACCTCCTATCATAGATCTGGATGAAGAATTCTCTGATAATGACCTTCTTGCTAGTGTTAATCCTAGCATTGCTAAGAGGATGATGAATAGAAAAGGGAAGCAGAATGCCTCTCAGAGTCCTTCCAAGGAGAAGGTAGCTGAAACTGTTCATAAGACCCCCAGAGCTGAAAGCAAGGCTGAAGAAAGATTTGGGAAGGATCAGAAAGCTGGACCCTCTAAAGGAAAGGGTAGGATGAATTCTGTTGGTAGTATCTCTAGACCCAAGAGAACTCCAATCATAAAGAAAAGAAAGGTCCCTGAACCCTCAGAAACTGATGAGGATTCAGATTTTAATGTTGAAGAGAATGTCTCAGATATCCCACTCAGGAAGAAACCCTCTCTTGGCAAATTGCCCAAGGTTCTTGAGGTGGCTATTGATAACATTTCTTTTCACCATCCTGAGAGTGCTAGCAGATGGAAGTATGTCTGTCTGAAGAGAATTGCATTAGAAAGGGAGCTGAACAGGAGTGCCCCTTGAATGCAAGGATGTTATGGACTTGATCAAGGAAGCTGGGCTGATGAAAACTGTGGTAAAATTTTCAAATTGTTATGATATTTTGGTGAAGGAGTTTATAGTGAATCTGACTAGTGGCTGTGCTGATGGAAGATCAGCAGATTTTAAGACTGTGTTTGTAAGAGGGAGAAAAGTGAAGTTTTCCCCAAGTGTGATCAACAAATATTTGGGAAGATCTGATGATGCTCAACCTAAGCTTGAAGAAACTGATAATCAGGTGTGCCAAACAATCACTGCTAAGCAAGTGAAACATTGGCCATTGAAGGGAAAGCTTACTGCTAGCAAATTGAGTGTCAAATTTGCTATTCTGCACAAGATAGGTGCAGCCAACTGGGTTCCCACAAGTCCACCATCTCCATTGGCCTGGGCAGATTTATCTTTGTTGTTGGTACAAAAGCAAAGTTTGATTATGGAACTTACATATTTGAGCAAACTTTAAAACATGCTGACAGTTATGCTATCAAAGGACCAATAGCCTTTCCCCTCCCTCTTGTGTGGTATTATAACTGATCAATACCCTGACATCCTGGTTGATAGAGATTCAGTTTGTAAAAGAGCTCCTGCCCTTGGTTTCCATTACAAGTTATTTCAAGGGAAGCATGTCCCAGACATTGTCATGGCATCTACTGAGACATCAAATGTCAAGGAAAATTCTCAGAAGGCAAATGTCATTGCTGTACTAAAAGAGACTTGCAGGGAACTTGAAGCCAGGAATTGAAGCCAGGAAGCAAACCATTGAGGAGTTGATCTCTACTCTGGAGAAGGAAAAAGACACAGAGGTTGAGGATGAAGGGCTAGCTGAGGATAATGCTGCTGATAATTTAAATGAAGATGCTAATAGAGATCAAGAGGTTGGTGATGCAAGCAGTTCTGAGGAGGCTACTTACCACAGTGCTTCGTCAGGAGAAGAAAGTACTTGATCTCATGTGCTGCTGCTTATTTGTTTTGTTGTTTTATTGTTGATTTTGGTTCTGTTTGTTTTGGATCTTTGTATTTCATTGCTGGGATGTAATATTTAACTCTGTTGGTACTTATTTATATGATGAATTTTGGGAATTTGTATTGGCACCTTTGACCCCTTTGTGGCTAAAAAGGGGGAGAAGAATTTATGGGCAATTGTGGGTAGAATTTATCTTTATTAGGCTCTGGTTATTTAGCTTAGATTAGCTTAGACTGGTTGTTTTATTCTACTGCATTAGTTCTCTGATAGCTTAGTTTGTTTTAGCCAAAAATTTGCCAAAGGGGGAGTTTGTAAGTGTTTTTATGTTGGTATTAATTTTTGGTAAAACTAGGATATAACAATGTCTTGACTGATGTCATGACATTCACAGTTGAAGATAAATTCTGCATAAGAAGAATGATTCAAGTACAGCTCAGACTGGAAGTTAACTGAAGTGCTGGAATTCTGCAGAAGAATGACTGATGTCATAACCAATGTTATGACATTCGTGACATTTTTCAGATTCACTTTTTCCGAGAGTTTTCGTGATTTCTGAGTGTTTTATTATGATTTATGTAATTGGATCACATGCTCACGTGGCTCTGTGGTTAATCTTAGTTAACCCTAAATTGGTTTGTTAAAAAGACCAAGTCTTTAGGTTAAATTAAGTGAACCCTATCTATAATTATGGAAGCCCAAAACTGAAGTTACAAGACTGCTTCTATAATAGGAAAAGAACCCTTACTCTGTTGTAGCGCTTTGTGGACTGTATTGAAGATTTAGCAGGTTGTTTATTTGTGTATTCTAGTTACTCTTGTGAGCCAAACAATTATCATTTGATAAGTGCCTTGGACTAGGATTTGGTTGTAAGGGTTGTTTACCACTCAAAGCTTTGAAGCACGAGTGTTGTGTCTCTTGATTAAAACTTTGAAGCAAAATCAAGTATGTTTATTGAAGAGTGTCTTCACAATTCAATTAATCAATAGGTTGATATCACTGCTGTGATTGAGGGGGAGTGAGTAGGAACTCAGGTCTAAGTAGGACTTAGATTGAAGTTGCATTGGGTAGGTCTTAAGTGAAGGAGATAAACGGGTTGGTTTATTCACGAATTAATTCTACTAATAGTGAATTTCCTCCCGGCTTGGTATCCCCGGATGTAGGTGTAGTTACACCGAACGGGTAAACAATTGATTGTGTTCTTTATGTTTAAATTAAGTGTGAATTGTTAGCAGTATCGAATCTTGTGTCATAACATTCTCTGTGACATCACGTATCTACTGTCAGGAATTTCACCAATAAAGAAACAGTATCCTAAGATGGAACGTCTGATTTCGATGCATCCACCCCAGTCAGCATCACTAAACCCCAGAATTTGTAAGTCAGAAGAAGATGATAAAAGAATACCTCGCGTAGGGGAGCGTTTCAGGTATCGTAGGACACCTATAGCAGCACGATAGTGAGCTTCAGTGGGAGCACTCATAATCTGGATCAACTGCTGGGTAGCAAAAGCAATGTCAGGACGAGTTGTATTAAGGTAAATCAATCTCCTAACAAGTCTTAGATACACTGTAACATCAGAAAGTAAAGCACTGGTGTCTTGGTGAAGGCGAATAGAGGCATCCAAGGGAGTAGAAATGGCTTACAACCAGTTAGGCCAACATCCTGAAGTAGATCTAGGCAATACTTCCTTTGTCAAAGTGTAATACCTTTTGAAGATCTAGCAGCTTCCAGCCCTAAGAAAAATTTTAAATTCCCCAAATCTTTGATGCGAAATGTGTGATGCAGAGCTTGTTTCAAATCTGCAAACACACCTAAGGAAGTCCCAACAAGGATGATATCATCAACATACACCAGCAGAGCAGTAAAAGATGTAGGAGTTGATTTTATAAAGAGTGTATGGTCATCAGTAGCATGTTTAAATCCTTGTGCCTTAAGGAATGTGGTGAGCTTTTCAAACCACTGTCTGTTGGCCTGCTTTAACCCATATAAAGACTTGGTAAGCTTGCATACCTGGCCAGATTTGGGAGCAGTAACACCTTGAGGAATCCTCATGTAAACAACTTCATTCAAATCACCATGAAGAAATGCATTATTGACATCTAATTGGTGTAAATGCCAACCATGAATAGCAGCTAAGGCAAGTAACACATGAATTGTAGTTAACTTGGCAACTGGAGAAAAAGTTTCAAGGTAATCCAAACCTTCAGTTTGGTTGAAACCTTGAGCCACTAACCGTGCCTTGAATCTCTCTATTGTTCCATCAGCATGTCTCTTAATCTTGTAAACCCATTTACTTCCTATTGTTGAAGCATCACGAGGAAGATCAACAAATTCCCAAGTATGATTTTCATTCAAAGCCTCTATTTCTACCTGCATGGCACGAATCCACCTGGAGTCTTTAGAAGCAGCCACATAGTTACGTGGCTCAGTTTCAGATGAAAGAGACATAATATATGCCTGATGACTCGGTGAAAGGTTGGAGAGAGACATGTACTTCTCAATGGGGTAATGACAAGAAACATTGTTAGAGTCACAAACATAATCTTTTAGATGAACAGGTGGTTGTGTCATTCTACCAGATTTTCTAGTGGACTCAAGAGAGGAATGAGGTATGTCAATAATGTCATTTGTGGATGAAGAAGGAACATTAGGTATTGCAATGGGTGTGGACAGAAAACTTGACATGGATTCATCAGCTAAAGATACATGATCAACTACAGATTCATCTTCTGACAGAACTTCTAAGCCATGCAAAAGTTCTGGATCAAAATTAGGTACAGGTATATGAGCTGACTCTTTAGCAACATTATCAACTTTGGATTGGTCTATGTAAATTTCTGTGTATTTGTGGGTTAGATAAATCAAGGAAAGGAAAAACCATATCAAAGAACTTGACATTTTTGGACACAAAGATGTCATGAGTATTAACATCTAAGAGTATGAAGCCTTTCATACCTGCCTTGTACCCCAAAAAAAACACTTTCTTGCTCTTGTGTCAAATTTGTGCCAATTTGTTGGTAATGTAGAAGCATAGCTCAAACACCCAAAAACTCTCAATGCACTTAAATCATGCATTGTTCCATACATCACTTCAAAGGAGGATTTGTTGTTTAGGATTTTTGTAGGAATCCTATTTATGAGATATACTGCATAATTTACAGCATAAGACCAGAACTTTTGTGGCAACTGTGACTGGTACATAAGAGCACGACTGATATTGAGTATATGTTGATGTCACCTCACAACTCTCCTATTTTGTTGAGGCGTGTACACACAGCTCCTTTGATGTATGGTGCCTTTCGAAGCATAGAACTTTGGCATCAGAAGTTCTGTTCCATTATCACTTCTAATAACTTTGACCTTTTTACTAAATTGAGTTTCTACCATATTGACAAACTCTGTCATCTTTTCACTAGCTTCAGCTTTAGATCTCATCATCACTACCCAAACATGCCTACTATGATCATCTAAGATAGTAAGAAAATATTTGAAGCCATGTACAGAAAATGTATTAAAAGGACCCCATATGTCAATATGAATCATATCAAAAGGATTACAAGCATTACTGTTACTGATAGGAAAAAGCAAACGTTTTTGTCTAGCTTGTTGACACACATCACAAGCTTTATGAATGCTATTAGGTATGTAACTATACATGGTGCTAATACATTGCATTCTATCATGTCATATATGCCCTAATCTTAAATGCCATATAATAGCAGCTGTTGTTTCTTCATTTCTCTTATTTGTGAATATACTTGACACAAATCATGCACTGCTAGTTCTGTGAGAACTATCCTTTTGCAGCTCCAAGTAGTACAATCCATCCAGCTCACTAGCTGAACCAATCTTCTTCAAATCCTTCCTTGCATGTATAGTACATTTGTCAGTTTCAAAAACTAGGCTGCAATTTTGTTCTCTACATAGTTTTGAAACAGAAATTAGGTTAACTTCAAATTGTGGCAAATATAGAACTCCTTGAATGACAAAATCTTTGGATATTTTCACATCTCCACATACAGAAGTAGATATAGAATTTCCATTTGGAAGATTCACCATAATAGGATTAATTTTATCATGTTTCAAGAACCAATCATGGTTATTGCATATGTGATGGGTTGCACCTGTGTCTAAAATCCATCTGACACCACCACTAATACTGAAGCTAGCAATATAAGGTTTACCTCATTTTGCCATATTTACTGAAGTTGTGTTCTTCTCTAGCATCATCATCAAGTTGTTGTATTGCTCCTTAGTCAGAGTCATACTTCCATTGTCATTAGAAGATTCAGTTGCAGCTTCACCATTAGCTTCAACTTGATTGATGTGTGCTGATGCTGATCCTCCTCGAGCAAGATTAGGAGGATATCCATGCTTCTTATAACAATTGTCAACAAGATGCCCATTTTTGCCACAGTGGGTGCAGACTTTGAAATTGCCTTTGCCTCTGCCAGCACCACTATTTCCTCTTCCAGTGTTATTATTTCCTTTTCCTCTTCCAAATTGCTTTGTGCTATCAACAACATTCACCATACCAGCTCCATCCTTAGCACCACTATTTCCAGACAGAACATTTCCAGTCCCACATATCTTTCGCTCTTGCTGTAGCACCATAGAAAATACTTTGTTAATTTGAGGCAATGGATCCATAAGAAGCACTTGAGAAACAACTCCATGGAATTCTTCATTCAAGCCAATCAAGAACTGAATTATACGATCTTCAGCTCTAAAACTTCTACTATTTCGCATTGCAAGGAATGCACAAGTCACAGGACACATGCAATTGGGCATTGGCCTATATTGATCAAGCTCCTCCCACAGACTTCTAAATTCTGTTAAGTAATCAGGAATTTTCTTGCTTCCTTGTTTCAAATTCGAGATTTCTTGATATAGTTGTGCAACTTGAATCTTGTCTCCTCTCATGAACCGATCCCTAAGATCGTTCCACACATCCACAACATTATCAATGAACACCACACTCTGTGCTATGGAAGGTGTTATTGAATTGATAATCCACGTATGAACAAGATTGTTGCATCTTTGCCATGCAACATAGTTGAGATCATCACTATCAGGCACTTCAATCGTTCCATCAACAAACTGAAATTTGTTCTTCATCGCCAACGCTATTCTCATCTTCATGGACCAAGCATGATAGTTTTCTCCGAGCGGTGTAACACAAATGCAGAGTTTTCAGATGGATGAACGTAATATGGATTAAGCTGATCCTGCATCTGATTGTTGTTATTCTTTCTCGCAGCCATTGCAGAAGCACAAAATCAAAGAAAAAATGTCGCAAGATTACGAAACAACGAATCAAGAAAGAAAGAATCGTATAAAAGATTCACTCAAAACGAACTCCCAGCGGAAGAACGAAAGAAAGAAAAACGAAGCAAGGATTGAAACCCAAGCCTCACAAATGATCTTGAAACACAAGCTTCAAGAAACGATCGCAGCGGAAAACAGAACAGGATTAACCTGCTTTGATACCATTTAAGCAATTGAACGACTCCATTAGAGAAGAAAGAAAGAGTGAATAACTCGTATTGAAGAAGAAGAGAGTAAAGAAATTATTATTCATTCAATTAGGTAAAGTTTGTTACAAGGGTCCTTTATATAGTTACAAATCGTAACTAACCTAACTGCCAAAACAAAAAAAGAGAAACTACAAAATAGAAAAGTCACTCTTCTAGAAGTTCATAATCAGAAGTTCATCTCCAGAAGTTCATCTCCAAAAGTTCACTCTTCAGAAGTTCATCTCCAAAAGTTTTGTTTCTGGTTCATCACCAGAAGTTCTGTTTCTGGTTCTTCACCAGAAGATCATCTCCAGAAGTTCTATTTCTGGTTCACCACCAGAAGTTCAGTTTCTGGTTCACCACCAGAAGTTCAGTTTCTAGTTCATCACCAGAAGTTCTGACACAACTTATTTTCTTTCATCTGCTAATAGAAACTTTATAAATCTGGCTATTCAGGATGAAAAACGGGGTGCTTGGCGATTGTCGTGTTATTACGGTTTTCTTGAAAGAAGTAGGAGAAGACTTGCGTGGGATATGCTTCGGAATATCCGGAAGTGACCGGAATATGTCGAACATGCCATGGTGCATTATAGATGATTTTAATGATCTTTCTCAAGAGGACAAACGTGGGAATCACTCTCATCCAAATTGGCTCTGCACGGGTTTTTGGCAAACAGTGAGTGATTGTGATTTGCTTGATGTTGCTGTCAATGGTTATCAGTATATGTGGGTTAAGAGTCGAGGTTCGGAATATATGGTAGAAGAAAGATTGGATCGTGCTACGGCGATCCAGCATGGTTAAATCTGTTTTTGAATGTTTCTCAGACAAACCTTATGGCTTCACATTCCTACCACATCCCCACATTGCTATCGCATAGTCACAAGGTTCACAATTCGCTTCGGTACGTGGTATGAATTCGGATACGCGGTACGCAACTCTAAAAAAATTTTGTACGCTACATAGTCGGTATGCAATTTGGGTTCGCGGTACGTTCAAATTGAATACCGGTACGTTATAAATACAAAATATGTTTAATTAAAATAAATTCTCTATTTATTTAGTTAAACAATAATAATTATTATATATATGTGTGATATATAATTATTTGATATTAATAAAAAAATAAAATATAGTTAACTTGAAGGGAGATAGACAAACATACCGTATATTTGGTGAAAAAATTGAAAGATAAAAGTCCCACATCGAAAGATAGTTGAGTTTCAATTATTGAGTTTCCTATATATACATGTTGCATTTCCAGTTATAAATCCAAGACAACTTGTATTGAAGCTTAATTGTTGGTGGGCCATGAGTTTTACTTCTATATCGAAGTTAAAAACAAATCTTTGGCTGACTTTTTAAAATAAGTTCAAGTTTTTTATGAGTGGAATTTTGGTTCTTTGCTTTGTCACCCTATCAAAAACATCAAGTTTCCATGTTTATTCTAATTATTTAATATTGAATTAACGTGATCCAGAGATTGAAGTGCGCATGGGTACCATGTGAAATTCTGATTTTTCTTATTTCTTTAGGGACAATGAAACTTAGATTTTTCTTATATCAAGCTTAAGATTTTTCCACCCATCAGATTGATCAGACTTTTAACATTTGTATTTATATCTCTCAGATTATTAATGTGGTTATGAGTTTTTGAGAAACATAAGAAATATTTATATCTCTCAGATTATTAATGTGGTTATGAGTTTTTGAGAAACATAAGAAATGTGGGATATTGCTTGGGATCCAGGGGCAATTTCTGTGATGGAAGCGGAGGCTTTAGCCCTTAAAGAAGCCATTCATGGAGCCATTACTTTAAATTTAAATTGTGTTATTTTCGAGAGTGACTGCTAAAGGGTAACTCAGGCTGTTCACTCTAATAATAAGGGTGCTTCTGAATTTTGTTTTATTATTAACTCTATTACTACTCTTCTTAAGTCTTTTCCAAACTTTGAGGTTAAGTTTGTTAAGCGTCAAGCGAATATGGCCGCTCATTCTCTTGCGAAGGTAGCCAATTCTTGGTCTCGACGCAACTTATTGAACTATATTCCTCTTTGTATTGAACAAGTTATTAGTAATGAAATGCAGTAATTTTCTTGTGTTAAAAAAAAAGAAAAAGAAATGTGGGATATATATTTAAGAACATTTATATTTTTTTGTTGACTTTAGACCATTCAATGACTTATCATTTTCATTTCCTAATCTCACTGGACTTCATACATGAACAATTAATTTAAGACCTTAGGACATTTTAGTTCCAGTGTTCTTATAGCTGCGGTGCATAAAATTATTTGCATCTCTAAATGAAGTCATAGCATCATCGGACAAATCTAATCCAATTGTTAAAAGGTGAGAGTCGAGACTGAAATGCATATGAGAAAGATAAACCAGATTGACTGACATTTCTAAAGCTTTGCAGACTTGTAAGAGGGTTGCTCGAGTTATGTTGGAGGTTACTATGAGGGTTTTGCAAGCCAAGGCGACTTGGAGACTAGTTGGCCTTGTGTCAAGTGTAGTTGGCTTATTATGTTATGCTTTGAGCCCTTCTTTCAACCGATTGATTGGTGGCTGGAACTCTTTCAAGGTTGTTCTTTACGCCGTGTTTTCTTTGGTTATCAGTACCACTATATTATTTGCAAAGGAGTCTTGTCTTTCCGCACAGTATGTTGAGTACAAAACCTACTTGAAATTTGCAGTTTTATTAATCATCTCATTGTACTCATTCTTTTATGACAATGCTTTGAACGGGAAACCTGAAATACTGAGTGTGGTATCGAATGCTGCGTTTGCTGTGATGTCATTAAGCTTGTCAAAACTGGTTAAGTTGGGATTTGAGACTGGTATATTCTCTTATTTCCTAGGCTGTCTTGTGATTCAATTATGGGCCATCAATAGGAAGCTGATTTTGGTAGCCATAATCTTCGGTTGTCCACTCTTTGTTATGCAATCCTCTCAGGATTCTGATACAGGAGTCAGTAATGGAAGTGAGGTTATTAATTCAAATTCACAAACAATGCTAACTAATAGAGGTCAAGATTCCCAATCACTGCAAACTAATGGAGGTCAAGATATTCACTCCTCTTCAGCTGCCACACCAGAGGTTGATAGTGGTGGTGAACATGTTAACAACAACATTCCTTAGGCTCTCTTTCCATGCCACACCAGAGGTTGATAGTGGTGGTGAACATGTTATCAACAACATTCCTCAGGCTCTCTTTCCAAAGAAAAAGAAAGGGTTTAATGATTAATGAATGTTTAATGTATTAAAGAAAGGGACAAGTAAATATTAATTCAGACGTCTATATGATTATCACGGGTAACTGTTATTTCATTATTATTGATAATTATCAAAGTTTGAAGAAAAAGTTTTGAATATATTAAACTGGGTGACTTTGATATTTGTTGTCTTTTGGATTAAAGTATAGGGTGTAAATAAATTTTACATGGCGGTCCAAATAAGAAATCACAAATTTGTTAAATAATCAAAATCATTTTAAATTATTAATATAATTTGATAGATATATGTAATTCATTATTTTACATTGTGGATGTGTCTTTTATTATTTCTAAAGTATAAATTGATTTGTTTGTTGTAATAGATTAAATTACAGTTTTATTCTCTCTATTTTAAAAAATATGAAATTCATCATTCTATTTTATCTTTAAACAATTTTGATCCTTTTTTTATGTTTTTGTTATTAAAAAAAGAAGAAGATGAAATATAATTTGTTTTGGGTTTAATGAAAATGTACTTTTACACTGTTATTTAATAGAAATATATCATTCTACCGTATCATTTAAATAATTTAAAACTTTTAGTCTAATTTGGTGGGATGTATGATCGTCATTGGTTGACAGTGTAAAATTATTTGGAGAAAACTTATATATAATTTTTTTAGGTGTGATTCTTACTATTTTTTAATGAAAATATGCCAAATGTACCTAAATATCTTTGAAGGAGTGAAGATAAGAAGAAAAAAATGCATGTGTAAGGAGAAAATTTTATACTTGTCATATTTTCATTGAAAAATAATAAAAAGCACATAAAAATTGTACATAAGTTTTCTCCAAAGTATTTTACATTCTCATTGCATCATCCATTTTTTAAAATAGTTGACACATTTTAAATGATGTGGAAACTACCCATTCACTCACCCTATTTTACATGTCATTTTTTTCCATTTTTTATATATTTATTGATTTAATGTAAAATAATAATAAAAATTAGGCTCAATTGCAATTTTGCTCCTCCTATTATTCATTTTTTTAGATTTTATCTCCCATTTAAAAATCAGTTTTGGCAGTCTTTCTATTTTATATTTTGGAAGATTTTAGTCCCCCTTAAATCTGAAAGCATTTTTTTATGAAATGGCAGTGAGTTTTGATGATATGACAATGCTAAGAGATAACTATGCTGTTATTTTACTTATCCCTCAAATCTGAAAGCATTTTTTGGGGTGTCGAATATTGTTGACACGCATACTGTTAATTTATTATAGAAGAAATGTGTGTAACGCCCATTTTAATTAATATTATATTATATTAATATTTTTGAACTACCGATCGATATGTATTTTGCGATGAGAATATTTATATTAATCAATATATCTGATAATATATTTGGCGACGTTTCGTTCGGTCCGGTTTTATTCCGTTCGGTTCGGTACAATATTATTCGAACCGATATTTAATTCCCCGGAATTATTTTAATTGATTGAATTAATAATATTATTAGTGTGTTAATTAATAAAAATAAGTGAGGGGTGTGAGGATTAATTGTGTAGAAATGGGGTTCACACCCTTAACCTTACTAGTATGAAAATACATATAAACCATTTTCCTCATTCTTTCCATTTTACA
Source organism: Vicia sativa (assembly GCA_021764765.1). Classification (NCBI taxonomy): domain Eukaryota; kingdom Viridiplantae; phylum Streptophyta; class Magnoliopsida; order Fabales; family Fabaceae; genus Vicia; species Vicia sativa. The sequence continues at coordinate 71,734,822 of CM038797.1, read as the reverse complement.
AACCAAAGCCAAAAATAGAAACTTGGAGAGAAAATGAGGGTTTTGGGAAGAAGAAGAAGAGGAGCAAGAGAAGAGCAAGGTTGGGTTGTAGGATCATCAAGAATCATCCAAGCTTGAGGTAAGGGGTTTGATTTCCATCTCATATAGTTAGGGTTTGATAGTTATAGTTTGGATTGGGGAAAAATTGATAGTTGATTTATAGGGTTTTGGGTTGGTTGATTATGCTTTGATTGTTGAAATAGTTTAGAAAAGTTGGATTAGGAGTAGAGATTATGGGTGTGTTTCATAGCTAGTAGTAGAAATGAAAGTTATAAAATGAAAATAGAAAAAACTGTAACTGTTGGAAAATGAAAAACCAGAAAACACAAGTTACAGGGAAGAAGAAGTGGCATGGAAGGCGTGTGAAGGGGGAGGCGCCCACCTCAGGGTGTGGGGCGACCGTCCCCCATATGAGGCCCCCGCCTCCTTGCCATGAACAAGAAGGGGACGTACGTCCCGGGTGGCTGTGGGTGGAATGGAAAAAATTCCGTTTTGTTTTTCTGTAAATTGTGTTTCTAGTTTTCTGTCAATGCGTTTTCTGCATAATTTTTTCAAGAAAGCTTATGTTTCTTTGATTATTTCCAATTTCACCTAGTAACACTTTATATCAATAAAATATAATTAGGACATAAGTTAGCCGATTAAATTTAGAACCCGATGATGTTCTGATTTCGGTAAATTCGACGACGGAGCAAGTTGCTCCGAATTCAACAAAAATTGACGTGCTAGTTAAGTTCGACGTGTAGAACGTAGTGGTGAGGTTAGTTTTTAGAAATTACGAGTTTTTACGAGATGACCCAAAATAGGCCAATTTACGGTTAAATTGAATCAGATTGCGTTTTAGTGGATTTAAGGCACGTATAGACAATCCGATTTCGATGTTGATGATTATGATTAATGTCGATTATTAAGAATGACTTTCGCGACGATTATTGATGTTTTGACTATTTTTCCGTTTTTGGAATTTGGTGAATTAATTGATAATGATGCGGTGTGAATAAACATAAGGTTTGCGACGGTGTATTTATTAATGAATACTTTTTGATATGCGATGCGATGATATATGTCTTTGTACATGATGATGTGATGATTATATTGATGTTGTTAATAAATGCTTCCGATTTGTGAATGCATGATTTTTGATGATGATGAATTATTGGTGATGTTTTGCATAATGCAAATATGATGCGATGATATATTTATCTTGATGTGGATAAATTATTGCGATATGTGCTTTATACCAATCTTGATGAGCGATGATGATGTTTTTGTTGTGTTCTTTTATTGTCGAGTCACATACATTGCATTGGCGACGAGGGCTTTTATGCCAAGCGACGGGGCTTTTATGCCAAGCAACGATGGGCTTATGTCAAGTGTTCCTAATTATGGACAAAGCGACGGGTACCACATGCATAACATAGTCGTGTCTCATGGAGTCGGTTATGTTTATGTTTGAGTTGTTTGACGTTGGGTTTTAATTGATGGATGATGTTGAATTGCGATGATATATGATTCTTTGTTTGGTGATGATCTTTATGATGAACATGAAATGAATATGACTTGATAATTTTATGATAGCTATGCGATGAATATAAATGATGAGTTTTGCGATGATTTAACTCTGATGAAATGCTTAATGAAAATATGATATGATGATGTTAGCGACGATGAGCTTTAGCCAATTTGTGATGATTTTATTTATGTTGCTTAAGTTATTAGTATTGTTTAATGTTGTTGTTTGATGTTGTTGTTTATGATTGCCGTGTTGATTAGTGACGTATTAACTTGTGATGATTTCGTGGTGATGGAAGTTTATGTGTTGTTGTGATGATTTATGCCGATGAGGTTATGGCGATAAAGTGTAGATTATACACATTAGAATGACGATCAAAGTAAGTGAGGTTTGGATACGTGTTGCAATGCACTTATTAACTTATATCCCTTATGATTCCAAATATATATATATATATATATATATATATATATATATACATATTTTATCATGCCTTTAATTATATATTTTGGATTATCTCACCCTTGTTTCGTCGTTAACTTTATATTGGTAACGTGCAGGTTATAAAGACGGAGTTTATAGCTACTATTAGTCGAGTCGATGTCGCTCTGATACGTAGCACTCGAAGGGAATAATTATGTTGTCTTGTTGTTGTTCTTTTGTTGTTTTTCCTTTTGTAAATAAGAATCATACTTTATGAAAATATGATTGGTTAAGGAAGTTTAATAAAGAAGATGTTTTGATTTTTATGAATCAATTTATGTTTTCCGACGATGCTATGTATCCGAGATTTATACTTTAAAGCAAACTGTTTAAAGTGATTTGGTTTTGAAGGTGTGATGTCTCAGTATTGAATTTATGAAATTTTAATTTACTCTGATTTTTGCATATAAAACCTTGGGTAATATTGGGGTGTTACAATGTGCATGTAGGAGATGAGATTTAATAACGGGGATATCGTGTTGTCATGCTATCACTTGCATATGATATAACAAGAAGGATCTGGAGACGCTGCCACACCATCAAAATTAATTGCCATGACATCAAAAAAAATGCCTTCAAATTTGAAAGGGGGCTTAAATCCTTCAAACTACAAAATAGAGGGGATCAAAATCCAAAAAAAAGAAGCATAATAGGGGGCCAAAATTGTAATTAAGGAGATCCTATGTCACCTCTCCTCTTTGTGATTGTTATGGAATACTTGAATAGAATCCTGCTCGAGATGCAGAAGAATGTAGATTACAATCATCATTCTAAATGTGAGAGGCTTTGCATTACTAACTTGCCTTTTGCAGATGATTTACTGTTGTTCACAAGAGGCGATGTTGTTTCAGTGGAGCTGATGATGATGGCATTTGATTCTTTTTCCCAATCCACATGGCTGGTTTCAAATCCTTGTAAATGCAAAATTTATTTTGGAAGTGTTGATAATGATACTAAAAGGAAAATTCTTGATATCACTAACTTTAGTGAGGGGCCTCTCCCGTTCAGATATTTGGGTGTACCTTTGACTTGCAAAAAATTGTCTATCCAGCACTATATGCCTCTTGTGGACAAGATCATTAGTAGAAAAGGGCATTGGAGTACTAACCTTTTGAGTTATGTAGATCGAGTTCATCTTATTGAAAATGTGACTTTTGCAATTGCAAACTACTGGATGCAGTGCTTTCCTTTACCAAAAAAGTAATTAAATAGATTGAGGCGGTTTGTAGATCTTTCCTTTGGACAGGGGGATCAGATATCAGTATAAAAAAACCAGTTGCATGGGATACGGTTTGTAAACCTAAGCAATATGGAGGCTTAGATATTATTGATCTCAACTTGTGGAATAAAGTAACAATGTTGAAGTTGTTGTGGAACATAAGTGGTATGTCTGATAGCCTCTGGGATAAATGGATCCATGCGTATTACTTGAGGAAAGACGATTTGATGGATGTTGTTATTAAGAATCATAATTCATGGATTATGAAAAATATTCTTAAACAACGTGAAACCCTGAGAGATTTCAAACTTAACTGGATGGGATTGTATGGCAAAAGAACATTTTGTATGAAGGAAATGTATACAAGTCTCTGTAACAACATCCCTGAGGTTCATTAGTACATTCTGTTTTGTAACAATTCATCAAGACTTAGAGCATTGATGACATTGTGGCTAGCTTTCCTGGGAGGTTAGCTACAAAAACTAGATTAATTTTTTTTGGAATGATTGATGATAGTTGTTGTTGTTTTTGTAAAGAGGAAGAAACTTTGGATCATTTATTATTTTATTGTATTGAGCTGAACACTATATGGTCCAAAATTCTTGATTGGATTCAAGTTAAGATAAAACCAAAAGAGTGAAAAGAGGAACTGGAGTGGATAACTGCATCCACCCGTGGAAAGAGCAAAAAAGCTAGACTTCTGAAGTTGGTTGTGGATGAAATAACTTATGGTGTGTGAAAATACTGTAACGATATTTATTATGGTAATAGTGTGAATAATACAAAGGTAGTCGACACGACTCTAGAAAATATAATCTATAGAGGTTGGTATAATAAGAAAATAAGAAATTTCATTGTTAATCTCATGATTTTTTTTGAATTAATACAAAGTCTCGCTTTATTAAAAAAAAATCAAAAGTGTAACATGTAAAAAATAATACTAAAAAAATAGAAAATAAATCTAATTTTAATAATAATTTTGTGTAATTATTTTATTTAACAAAGAAATAAAACTTTATTATGACATCTTATCCAATTACAATTAGACATGTTTTCAAAATCTCCAATCACATTTCATTACTAATATTATATTAATTTAATTATAAACTTTATTAATATTAGTAACATAGTATTAATTTATGGAAAAAAAAGTTACATTAATTTTTTTAAAAAAAACATCCAAGGACATGTTATAGTTAATGTGACTCTATTGTTTGAATTTGTAAATAATGAATTGAATGAAATGAAACGTCATAGAATCAATTTCATCCAATTCCCTATTTTTTGTTCCACACAATTTGTGGTGTATTTGATGGAATGACATATTTTTAATAAAATAATCAAACAATGGAGGAGAATCTATATTTCATTCCGCTCAGCTACAATCAAAGTTCTGAACATCAAAAGCAAATCAATGGCTTATTGTCAAAAGCAGATCAATGGTTTCTTGCCAAAAACAAATCTCATTGCTAATTGTAACACGGTGGGAGAACTGACTTGTTTGTTTTGCGTTTTATCGCAAATGCTATGGTTAGCAAGAGTCGCCACCGACTTTTCTTTTATCCAACAAAGAAAAGGTGAAAAGAACAGGAAAGACCTTTTATCGATTTTGAGCACAGGAGGTAATTATGAAAAGGGAAGGTATTAACACTCTTTCCATCCGTAGTTATCTACGGGCTCTTAATTGCTTAGCTCACTTTTGAAAATTTGTTTTCTGTGTATGTGTGATTTGAAAAAGTTTTTGAAAGGAATTTCGCTTTGACTTCGTGATGATTCTTATATCAGTCCTCAAGAATGTATACAAAGTGTTTGGAAATGTTTTTGAAAGTTTTAACTTTGTAATGATTCTCGTTGGAATGTATACAGAGTGTTTGTTTGAAAAGTATTTTGAAAATAATTGTGAGGTGTGAAAAGCATTTTGATTGGAGAAACCAATAGAGTCTTATTACATACTCAGAAAGGCCGTTCTAGTTATTTTACTTCTCCATTAGGATAACGTTATTCATACCATTAGTTGGTAGGTAACCCTATCCGTTGCATGTGAAGGGACGATCATAGGGTCATCGTATGGTCATTGAAGGCAACATGTAAGGATACCTTAGCAATTCGTAGGGACGATCATCACTTTTTATATGCAACAACCGAGGGACGAGATCATATATTCGTAGGCAACATCGATGGTCATCGAGGGACTATGATCTTTGTGATGATTTTGAATCGAGGGACTTTGCTAATGGTACCCCTACGTTCGAGGGACATGACCATGTTAATCCTAAAGGCAACAAGAGAGGATACCCTAGGGGGTGCAAGTCTGTGAAATAGTGATTCAATTCATATATGTTATCTTTGGGTTCAAAGTTATCTAACGGTTGATTTTAATCTTGTCATACAATCATATTAGCATACATCTAAGCAGTGTATATAGACAGTTTATAAGAGGTGCGGAAAGTAAACCCTACGCTATTACAACCAGTGTTTTAAAAACCAGACCCGATCGAACCGGGAACTGGCCAAGTAACCGGTATGGTTCAATAGTTGGATCGGGGATGTCGTTGAACCGGCAAGAACCGGTGAAAACCGGGAAAACCGGTGGTTCAACTGTATTTTTTAATTTTTTTTACTCAAAACTTTTAAATTTTTAAAAATATATACAATTTAAATTTTTTATTCATTTTAATTATTTTATTAAAATATTATATTTAAATAAAAAATAAAATTAATTAATTATATTATTTACAGAGAAAATGTTGTTGATGCGGTTGATTTTGTAGATAATTTTGATATTGAAGAAGAATATCTTAATATTGAAATAATCTTTACTCCTTGAAACTAAATAGTAGATAATAAAATTATTTTGTTATAAATTATTCAATTATACTATGTTGCAATTATACTTTGTAATTTTGTACTATTTTATTATATATGATACATATATTTAAAATTTAAATTTAAATTATCAAATTGTAACTTTATTTATGATATGATATTTTCAAAATATTTAAAATTTAAATTTAAATTATCAAATTGTGAATTTATTTATGATATGATATTTTAAAAAAAATAGTTCTAATTATATTTTGTAGAGATTGAGTCATCCGGTTCGACATGTTTTATACTTATATAGTTTTGTTATAAAGGTCGGTCTATTCAATCGAATTATCCGGTTTAATCCGGTTTAGTCACGCGGTTCGACCAATGACCCAGTGGTTCGACCAATAAACCAGTGACCCAGTACCTTCACCGGTTTGATCTCCGGTCCGGTTTTTAAAACACTGATTACAAGGTTGTGGGGCAGTCACATTATTGGAGGTGCGGAAAGTAAAATGCAAGAAATAAAATCTACGCTATTACAAAAATAACCTTGCGACCTATACATCGATTTTTAGAATTTAAATGCAAAAGCGCAGTAAATAAATAAAAGGAAAATATTTGAATGGAGACATAAGTGTCCTAAACCCTAATTAAAAGGAAAAATATTTTTGGTATTTTTTGGAATTGATTTTAATTGGAAAATTCCTATTTCTAATTAATTAGCATTTAATTAAGAAAATAATTTTAAATGAAAGGAAAAATAAAATATTTTTGTGTCTAAAATTAATTAAACATTTTATTAACCTAAATCTAAAATAAAAATATTTTTTAGGGTTTTTTATTGTATTAAAACAAATATTTGAAAAGAAATTAAATTGGTTAGCAAATTTAAGAAATAAGAAAATAAACAAGAGAACAAGTGATAAAAATTAGGGTGGCCTTGCTGAGGCTTGAACCCAGGACCTTAAGGTCATTGGTCCAAAATCAGACCACTGCGCCATCTGCATGTGTTGTCTTTAACACACCTTCAATTGTATGTATGTGAAAACCTGTGGAAATCAGAAAATGTTAGAAAAATTGCATAAGGCAGGGATCGAACCCACGCCTTGAGAGAGGAAAAGACTTAGCGCGCGCGTGGTTAACCATTGGGGTGGTGATACATCCATTTATTTTACTGATTTCATAAATATATATGTAATACTATTTTCTGAAAATCAGACCCACAAAGCCAAACGCGCGCTGGGCCCCAAGGGATTCAGATGGATGAATTGGAAAACACCACGCCTGCCTTGTCCTGGTCTTCGCCGGTCAACCACCCAAGGACGATGGTTCTGGTCACCATCTCCGGCCATTAAAACATTGAAACCTGCGAAATCGAAACAAAAATAAAAAGGAACAACCCATATTAACATAAAACCACCCCCTGAGTCTGAATTTGGGGTTATCTTGACATGAATCGTCCTACAACTACGGATACGAAAGCTTGGAAGCTTTATGCCCTAGCCATGGTGTTTTATTGTTCCTACGTGTAAACTTATAACCTATGCATCAAATCGATTCAGAACAACCTAATGAACATGAATGAATGTATAAAATCAATTTATATCGTGTAAAACAAAAGTTAGAAATCTCAAACTTTACCAAACTAGTGCAACTTCGTGGAGATGGCTACGACTTGCTTTGGAATGATGTAAAGGCTTGGATCGGTTCCTAGAAGCCTCAGGAGTATGAATCAATGGTTGAAATTGATTGAGAATGGCTGGAACTTGTGATACGAATTTGCCCTTAGCTTGCAAATTTTTGGAATTTTTGTGTAGGGTTTTTTAGTACAGCAAACCCTGTCCTGTGCATCTGGTATTATCATGTATATATAGAGGAGCAAAATTAGGTCAAGACTTGTGAGAAAATATTTGGCATTCATGAAGAAATATTTGATTGAAAATCAAATGTAATATTTCCAAACTTGGCCAATATTCATGAATCATTCCTTGTATGCTTCTTGCCAGCTTTCATGATGTTTCTTGGACCTCAAGACAAACAAAAATCAAACCCACACGCCCTTCCTTGTATTTTTTTTTTGCATTTTATTTAATTTAAATTGAATTTTAATGTTTTAATTCAAAAATAAATTAAATAAATAGAAGAGAGGCGTGAAAGTGAGCTTAGAAGTCATGGACTATCTTCGAAATAAGTCCAAACTATAAAAACCATGGCCCATTTGGAAAAAAATTGAATTTGCTTAGTATTTCCCTTCATACACTTCTTCAAAAATGTCAAACTTGCACAAGTTGAATCTTGCTCAATTTTTATCATTTTGAAGTGTTCTTGGACTTTTTAGAAAGCTCAAGATGTCCTATAAGCACTCCTTTTGGTTTCATCTTCATTGAAGCTTCCATGTTCATGTGCCTTCTTTTGAAAAATATGACTTTTTCTTGAATTTTAGAAGGACCTATAATGTCTTGATCCATAACTCTCAAATGAAGCATTTTTGGCCAGAGCTTGTGATACACAAAGTTGTAGAGAATTGAATTCCCTTAAAAATAAGCTTTGGTGGAAAAATTTCTGATGAAGTATGTGAAAGTTAGGCCTGGTCAAAATTTTGTTGACTTTTCCCTTAAGAAACCCTAATTTAGAAACTTTGACTTTTGATCAAATTTTTGACTTTCTTGATGAATCATGATCAAACCTTGATCATATGATGAATGTAACTTCAAAATCTTGATGTTGACCAAAATGGTGAAGTTTGATTGTATGTTGACCACAATTGACTTTTTGTCCAATACAACTGATTTTCAACCATCTGAGCAATTGACTGAGCAAACTTGAGTTGTGAGGCTTGAAACTTGATATGATGATTATTTGAAGCATATGAGGAGGCATGACACTCACTTTAGACATTAGAAATCCATTTTTACTTGAGAGAAGCAAAATCCTAGTTGTGAGTTGATTGCTTAGGAGAGGGTTCACCTGGTCAACCCTTGAGGAACTCTTGAGTATGGAGATGTGTATTGACTTGAAAAATAGGAGGGAGAATTTTGGGGTATAACACTAATGAATGGAAATTTCTTGTCAATAAATATTCCTTCAATGTCTTCTTAGGGAGGCTTAAATCCAAGACTAACTGATTTTCAAAATCTATTTTCACATACCTCTTTTCCTTTCAAGATTTCTTTGACCATAAAATGTGAATATACCTTAAATGCTTAATTCCTTGTTCTATTGTGTATGTGTACACAAGTAGGACGAAATTGAATAGCTTAAGTTAAGAATCGATAAAAGATCCCTTTAGAGCTGAGTGGATCCATAAGATAGGAGTACTCGTAGAGATTATTATCTCACCCACTATTATTGTTGTATTTTTCCAAATGGTTCTTTATATGTTTAAGGAAAATACAAGATTGCCTTATGATGTTTTGTAGACTTTTGTTATGGTGACCTTCCACTGTAGATTATGTGTAATTGTGGATATTGTACAGATTGGTAGTTTCGAATTTGAATTCCTAAAAGGTATTGTGTAATAGATCACCTACAAAGATGGCAAGGAAGTTAGGCGCTCGGGGAGCCAACCGGTATGAACTGCATTAAGTGTGGGTAAGTCTTGAGGTATCACTCTTGTGACTAATGAAAGACATAATGAGTGAAGATGGAAGAGGCTTACTGAGTGGAGCTCTCAAAGAGATTGGTTTAGTATCTTGATAATTTGTTGATAATGTATAAGTGGATTCCATGGTATGACATATGGATAGTTCACTCTTATATTTGGCCTCAGAGGCATCATTTTCCCCCATGAGAGTGGTACCCGATGTATACAATGCTACCATACCCTATCAGTAGGAAAGAGTGGGAATGAGATATTCCTAAATTTAAGCATGTAACTTGGATAGTATATTTGGAAGAACACGAGCTATAATTTGAGTGAGATGGAGAAAGACTATCAAAATGAATAATCTTGGTTAGGAAGTGTGACGTCATCTCAAAATATGTAACTAAACGGTGTGACTATGTGAGTAGTGTTCGAAACTCACATTTGTATCCTCGATGGGTCAAGGTCCCGGGGAAGCGTCGTGTCATTGACGACTCGAAGTTCCTTAATGGAATTATTTCGCTAGTTGGTTGAAGTCTTCTGTCAGCAGAACCCCATGATTGGATCAAAACTCTATTTTAAGACTAAATCGGATTAACTGCAACAAGCACGGGATAATTATGAATGTTTTACAGTCTTATGGTCACAATTGTGTGAGTCTTGTATATCTATCTTTGGCAGGTGTTAGTCTTATCCTCAACTTTTTATGTGTCGGCAAGAAAGTTATTTTACCAGTGGATGTCACTAATCTTCACCAGGTGTTAGTCTTATTCTCGACCTTTTCTATGGAAGACTACAATCTAACTTGTAGTGCCTAAGAATCCCAGGTGTTTCGTGTTATTTGAGTCGGAGTGTTGATCGGTAAATTAGTAAGTGTACTAATTCGCCAATGTAGTAATAATGGGAAATCCCAAAGTATCGATCTCAAGGACTGCGTATTTGTATCGAGTTGAATCAATAGTTCAATAAAACAAAAATTTTGAGTAAGGGTTTTGTTTTGTGATTGTCACTGTAAAATTGGAAGAAATATAAATGGGCTTTTTACTGATATGAGGAGCATGATAGGTTAAAGTGTATAATTTTCCCTATGGTAACCTTGAATCCTGATCTCTTCAACAAATTCATAATACCAATTACCATCCCTTTTGGTTGTTTTCCCCTAAGTCCTTAGTGGGAAAACCTTTGAACATTCCTTCTAACCTCATAAGTCCTTAGAGAATTATTTGGAAAAACAAGCTTTGGTTTTATCAAGAGTTAAATCTGGAAACTATAGGGTATCCCTAGTCCTCGGTGATATCTACTATAGTCTAATCGTATAAAAACCTTAACAATTGCGGTCCAACTAATTGCTAATCGTAAATCAACCCTAATTGGTCCGATCAGGGAAGTATAAGAACATTGCACGATTAAAGTGAATAATAAAAACCATGGAATATATAAAATCAGAAACTCAAACTCATTACAGATTCAAATTAGGGACATGACCCTTAGCATTTAGGGGTTAAGCTACTCATATTGTTCAAAAGAATTTTAATGACAAAAAAAATAAACATTACAAATTACTGGTGAAGTTTGATCTTCAATTGCTTCCGCTCATGAAAAGTCTTTGTTCTCCAACAATTGCATATGCTTCCTTTCTTCAATCGTAGAAATTATGCGCGGGCAAAAAGTCCCTTAATCCTCTTTCAAACTTGGCTAAATAGTTAATAATCCATTTGTCTCAGTCAAAAATACCCAAAATGCCCCTATGGGTCCCTAATAGTGAAAAATCATAAAAACACTTAAAATCAACGTCACTGGTCAACACGGTCCGTGTCAGGCGACACGGCCGCCCGTGTTGGTCACCAAGAAATTCTTTTCATTTTTTTGCTCCAGGCATACTGATACGGCCCATGTTAGGCGACACGGTCGCCTGTGTTAGCCCCCTAGTTTTCCACGCTTTGTAAGTCTTCCTTGACACATCCCGTGTCAGGTGACATGGCCATCCATGTAAGGGATCTTATAGCACATCCTCAAAAACTCTATATTATGTACTTTTTCTCCCCGATTTGTCCTATTTTATTCTTTTGAACCTGAAAACACTAAAACACAAAACCAAAGCATAAAATGCGGTAAATGAAATAAAACCTCGACAAGTACAAGAAATGATAACTTAAATAAATTCTAAATATTCGTGTAACAATCACTAGTCAAACTCCCCCAAACTTAAATTGTTGCTTGACCTCAAGCGACCATTATAAGAACTCATGGAAATCAAAACAACCTGATACTCATACATGGGACTTAAGTTCACATTGTTCAAAAGGTAGTCCGTATGGCCTTCACATGACGCGAAGATTTTTGTAATAACTTTCTTCCCATAAGATAACCTCTCGAACTAATATTTGTACTTAATTCTTTTTTTCCGATTTTCCTCCTCTTTCATTCGTACTATCAAATTAAGCCACTGAGAATTATGATAATCATCACATGCACATGACTAATCAAGACTTTCACTTGTACGGGAACCAAACGGGCAACATTTTGTACTTTTCATTACCGATGAAAATTTTAAACTTTGTAGTTATATATTGCCATTTATTTGGACAACGTTTGGGGATCAACCCCCTTTGGGATGAATAACTTGGTGAGAGCTACCCAACTTAGCGGGCCGGTTGCCTTTTACCTCCTTTTCATCATATGGTGTCATCTTTGTTTTCTTCTCAACCAATCAAACCTGCATGTGAATCAAAATTATGCCAGGCTATATAGATAAACTACTCAAGAAGTATTGCTCATGATTTAAGCACTATGGTACAAATCTACACGTTGGACTCGTACCACTGTCACATTATTCCGAAATTCCTACCCTCAAATAATCATCCCCTTATATCTATATACTAGTCCTGGTCACCTTAAAATCCAAGCTCTTGAGCAACACAAAATAAAAAATTTGATCAAAATTCGGGAAAAAAATTGGGAGGACTTCAACTCATGTATTTACACATCAACTAGCATACAACCAACAAATAAATAGAAAATCAAAGCATTTACCCCCCTTAACTTGAACTAAATATTGACCCCATTGTTTCAGAATAAGCTCGAGAAAGGTGAATCACAGAGGGTAATGCAACACCAGTTGCTGCTGTCATACCCCAATTTTTGACCTAATATACCACCTCACATATGCATCACTGCATCACTAACGGTTCAGAACAGAATAGATCGTGTGTGGCTTCTAGAAGTCAAAATCAGGATTTCTTCAAAATTTCATCTGTTCAAGATATGATAAATTAGGGTTTGAGTTTCCACTCACCTCAAATGACCTATCTTAATCAATCATCAACATTTGAGCTTTAGATTCCCAACTTTTTCTCATGATCTATCAGGAATCGGCCAATTAGGGTTTTTATCGAGGATAGTGAATCATTGACTTTCTGCTCAATGAATGACCTATTTGCTTGGAGATTGATCTTAACATCTTCAATGCAACATCTTGACCTAATTTCTTGATTCAAAACATCACAAAAGTCCATGTTTCTTCATCAGACAAATTCTGAATCGTCTGATAAAAATTCATCTGCTCTGAAAAGTCAAACTTTGACTTTTGGGCAACTTTTTCAAGACCAAACTTTTTCAATCATAAAAACATTTCAAATGATCCATCATGATCATAAAAAATAAAGAAATATGAAAAAGTCAACAAAGAGTCAAGATTTTAAAAATTTCTAACACTTTGAAAAAATTTCAAGTGTTAAAAAACATGATTTTTTCCTGCTTTCATGGACATTTTCACCTAGATCCATTTGGATTCAGAAAAAACTCAAAACATGAAAGTTGTAGCCCTTGTTACAAGCTTTCCAAAATGTCCAAGAACTTGCAAAAACACTTTGTCTAGCTATATTTTTGATTTTGAAACATAGAGCTCCAAAACCATTGAATTTCAAGTTCATGCTTCAAAATTACAAGTCATTTTTTGCAACTTCTCCTTCTAGAAGCCTTGTCATCAATTAGAGGTGTGTTATAACTGATAAATATCAGTTGTGAATGATTGAGATAGGATTGGATCATGAAGAAATTTCTAACCATGGTTAGAAAAGTAACTTTTGCATTAAATGCAAAAGATTCTTTCTTACCACTTAAGCCAAGTTGCAAGTTCTCTCAATGATAACCTTGCCTTGTCATTCAGAATTCTTGGCCTATAAATAGAGGTCATTTCCTCAAATTCAAACTACACCAAAGCTATCATAATCAATCTTTCACTCTTTCTTTCTTAAGTTTCAAGTTTCTAAGTCATAAGAGGGAATTTTGCAAATCTCCAAATCTTGCAAAATTTGTGTGAACTTAAGTTTCTAACATGTTCTAAACATCATTTAGAAGTAGTTTAAAACTTAAAAACAACACAAGAAGTGTTCAAACTAAGAAACATAATTAAAAAACCAAAAGCTTGCAAATGATGCCTTAACTTGCCATCTCTTAATTTGCTCATGCTAACTTTGATTTAACACTTCAAACACCTTCCATATACTTCATAGAAGTAATCTAGATCGTCATCACTGACCTGTAACAACTCTAAACCCGAAATGAAAACTCACTTTAAGTGGCTGCAAGTTGACTTGGTCAGAGAGTTCTAGCCATCCTCAGGACAAACTAAGGGTAGGAACACATTCAGGGAGGTTCAAGGAAGCTAAAGCAATCCTTACTTTGCACCTGGAAGTTGTAGAACTCGAACTGGTTTTTCATACTAAGAGGTAAGTTTTTCAAACTTTGAATCCTCAATTCATGCACTTTTATCTTTAAAATTGAAAATCAAAATGTAGACATTCAATCACTAAAGCTATCTGGGTTGTTAATTGGAACTAAAAACAACTGAGTTTCAAGAATTAACAAATTTTTTAGTTAGGGTTCAAATTGGGATTGTTAAAATTCGTGATAATCTTTGATTAATAATAACAAAAAAACACATATTCATAATCGTGGCAAAAATCTAGATGAAATAGCATTTTACACTTTTAAAATTGATCAAGATTTGAAGAAATTCGAAATTCCCATGGCCATGGTGTTTTTTGCGCGGTTATAGTAAACAGGAAGAAGAAGAAGTTCAAGAATTCAATTTCTGACTTTGGATTTAAAATATATATTTGTGGTTTAAGTTAAATCAACGGATGTATTACCGCCCTGTCATACCCCAATTTTTGACCTAATATACCACCTTACATCTGCATCATTGCATCACTAACGTTCAGAACAGAATTAATCGGGTGTAGCTTCTACAGGTCAAAATTAGGGTTTCATCAATTTTTCATCTGATTCAAAGGTAATCAATTAGGGTTTGAGTTTTACTCACCTCAATTGATCTATCTTAATCAAATCATCAACCTCTGATCTTCAGATATCAAATTTTTCCTCATGATCTATCGAGGATCGACCAATTAGGGTTTTCATCGAGGATAAGCAATCACTGATTTTCTGATCAATGAATGACTTTTTTGCTTGGAGATTGATCTTCATATATTAAATACAACATGTTGACCTAATTTCTGGATTTAAAACATCACAGAAGTTCACAAAATTCATCAGTCAATTTCTGGATCATCTGATGAAATTTCATCTGCACTGAAAAGTCAAACTTTGACTTTTGGTCAACTTTTTAAGATAAAACTTTTTCAATCATCAAAATACTTCAAATGATCCATCATGATCATAAAAAATCAAGAAATTTGGAAAAGTCAACAAAAAGTCAAAATTTTCAACACTTAGAAAATTTTTCAAGTGTTAAAATTTCACACTTTTTCCAAACTTCATGGCATTTTTTCACATAGTTCCATTTGGAATTAGAAAAAACTCAAAACATGAAAGTTGTAGCCCTTGAAACAAGCTTTCCAAATCCATGGTGTCTAGCTATACTTTTGATTTTGAAACATAGAGCTCCAAAATCCATGATTTTCAAGTGCAACTTTCAAGATTACAAGTCATTTTTTGATTTTCTTTCTTTCTAGAAGCATGCAACCTAGACAAGAGGGATAGAGCTGATAAAAATCAGTTGAGAGGTAATTATGATGAGATAAGATCAAGGTGAGATTTAACCATGGTTAAAAGGAAGCTTCCTTTTGCATTTATTGCAAAAATGACTTTCTTGCCCTCTAAGGCAAGTTGTCCAAACTCAATCCTATCTTCTTTGCTTTCTATTCAGAAATTTTGACCTATAAATAGAGGTCATGTTGGCCATTTGAAACTACACCAAAGCTATGCCAAAACAAGCTTTCTCCTTTCTTTCTTAATTTTCAAGTAACATAGTTCAATTTGAGAAATCTTGCATTTTTCAAAACTTGTGAAAAAACATGAGAGATTTGGTGTCTAACATGTCATAAACATCATATGTAATTGGTTTGTAACTTAAAATCAACATAAGAAAAGCTAAAAACCAGAATTGCATTTCATGTTTCCAAACTTGCCAAAACTGCCTTAACCTTAGAATTTGATGTTTGGCTCGAGCAAGTTGTGATTTTTTGACTCTAACATCATCAACATACTCCCTATGGATGATGCAGACCATTAACTTTGACCTGTAACACCTCTAACATCGAATTCGAGTTTCACTTTGAAGCATGTGCAGGTGGACTTGGTTGGAATGATCCAGGCAAATTCAGAGTGAGCAGACCATCCTCACACGATCCTTGAAGTCCGTTGGTGCTATAGGAATCATCAAAACAAATCTGGAAACACTCCATTGAAGATTCCGATCTCAGCTTCAAGAGGTAAGAACTCATACTTCGAACTCCTTGATTTCTTGCTTCCAGTTCAAAAAGCTCTTGGCCGTTTTGTTTCTGCACCATCACTGGTCAATAACCCTCAATCAATTGCTTATTTCATTAACCATACACGATTTCAATTTGATTTTAAAGAATTAGGGTTCTTCGTAATTTCTGGGAATTTAATCATGTTAGACCAAAAATAAATGAAATTAAACCACATCATCATGTTCCTGGTTGAATTTCGATCAAGTTTGATGTTTACATCGAGCAATTTCGTTGAAAAACAAAGAAACCATGGCTGATTGAAGGATCGGGGAAGAAGAAGAAGAAGAGTGGGCGCGTTTTTTCAAATTCAAATATCTAGTTTATAATATTATAACATGATTTGGCATCAATACACAGATGTATTGCCGCCCCAGCGGTTGCCAGCTCATTCTTAAGTCATTCTTGCCACGCCTTGCCCAATGGTCCCGGGTTCGAGTAGCCTTGGGACCATTTTTGCCAAACTTTGTCATTTTTTCTTCATATTTTTTTTAAACTTTAACTCTTTCAAAACCCAATCAAAACTCCTCATTTTGAGGTGATTTTTTGTACACTTGTCAATTAACATGTCTATTTTATGATAGTGTCAAAAAAATTCAGAAAAACTTTCATCTGATTATATTTTTATCGAGCCGAAAACGATACATTTGAATACGTTTCAAAGCACTTTCAAAGGTAATTTTTTCAAACTTTCGAAGCCCGATTCTTTTTCCAAACTTCTCACAAGTATATTTCACTTTTCAAAAACACTTTCAAGATCTTTTTTTCAAAACTTTTCATCAAACTTACATTTTTTTCCATGATCGACCCGATTTGATGATAAAACCGCATTCGTTTTTTCTCGAATTTCTTAACCGATCATGGGCCTCCCTTACGGTGTAAGTCCCAAAATTCTTTTTATGTACATATATATTTCCTTGTACATATCCAATTCTTTTATGTACGTAACAATTTTTCTTGTACATAACACAGACGTCCTTTGTAAATATTCAAGTACAGACAAACTTCGATCGTTTGTTTTCATTTCACTTGTGTATACACTGAGTACCATTGGTATTAAAAGGAGCATTATTCCCGGTGAAACTACTTTTAAACCAATGGGCCTCCCTTACGGTGTAAGTCCCAACCCTCCTATGTACATCCACAACTCCTTGTACATAAATACTCGTTCGTGTACATATTTACTTCCTTGTACACAATTTAAACTTGTAAATAATCAAGTTACGCTCGTTTTAAACGTTCGTTTTACACACACTTGTTTATATTTCCTTCATAAACTCTTGTAAATAAACTTTACATGCATTGTCTATATTTCCTTCATAAACTCCTGTGAATAAACTTCATATACTTGTTCATATAGCTGTCTAGTTATAACATAACAACTAGTCTAACCACTAGGCTCCCCACGGAGTTAGCCTCCTCTTGGGCTTTGTACAAGGTAACTCATTTCATCTGAGTTCAGCCTCCTCTTAGGCTTCATATAAGAAAACTCATTCATCTGAGTTTAGCCTCCGCTTAGGCTTCATATAAGACAACACTCCCCTGCTGAGTCATCCTCCTCTTGGGCTTCGTTCAAAAGAACTCCTCATTGAGTTTAGCCTTCTCTTGGGCATCAAACAAAGAAAGAGACCAGGAAATCTCTTAACAACCTCCTATTGGGCTTCCAGTACAAAGAATCACCCACGCTAGGATAAAACCCAGAGAGTATAATTTCCCGGTGAAATTGCTCTTAATCCTGAAAGGATGGTTTCCCGGTGAAATCCCTTTTAAAGCCAAAGCCAGCCATACCCTATAGCTTCCTCTTGAGCTTCATACAAGGACCCTCGATGACCCTCGGAATGCCTCTTCTTGGGCTTACAATACAAGGACCCATGGGCTTCTTAAAAGCATCCCCCTAATCCAATCAATTTCTCCTCGAGATTTAGACATTTATCATCTCTATGGAAGAAGCATCTCATCTATCACATCACATACAATCAAATCTTTTTCAAACACTTTTCAAACAAAAACATATCTTAATCGTAAGTGGTAACGCTTGTACACTTAAGCAAAACACCCAATGCTTACAATTAAAAGATTCAATCATCTTTTTCAAACATCTTTCTTAACTCGTAAGTGGTAACGCTTGTACACTCAAGCAAAACACCTATAACTTACGACGAAAGATTCAATCAATCAAACATTTCAAAATGTATGTGATGAAATAGATTAGATACATTTTTCATTAAGATGACATTTGTCTTTGTCTCTTAATAACATCCCGTTGCTTCCACTAGCATAAGTGGGAACTACGATTGCTCTGACTTTCTCAACATCCCTTTGAGAATACGTAGGCACAAGGTCTCATCCTTGGCGAGCAAATTTCTTTCTCCCTCAAACCAAACAAACCATAGCTCCCTTTAGATCCGAGCTACAAATGCTCGATTCCCATTAAGGGATATGTATGTAAGATCCCAATGATCTTTATGAGCACAATAATAACAAAACCTAGGATCCCACATAATCTATCCTTCTTAAAATCCAAAGGAGAAACTTTCCCAATCATAGAAATAGCAATTTAAAACACACAAACATATCAAACATATTCATATATAAAGCTATAGATAACTATATATATTTAGGGTGCTTCATCTATTCCTTTATATAACAAACCCCTTACCGGAATCTCCTAATGCGTTACGCCTAGTTCGCACTAGTCGTAATGCATATCATATCAATTGAGGGTATTGCACTTTCCCCTTTTCATAATCATTTTCTTGTGTTGAAAATAATAAAGCTTGATGCTCATGCTCTTTATAAACAAATCAAAAGAGTAAATCGTTTGAGCCGAGAATCCGAATTCGATTTGATTCCTCGTCACTTTTTAACGAAAAATGGCGACTACTGGGAGTACGCTAAATTTTGATTTTCAAAAAACATGACTGCTCAAGAACACCAAGCTTTTTTGTTTTCAAAAAGAAGGGTTAAGCTTTCATATGTGCATATGTTTGTTTTTCTTTATTGTGTGTTTTCGCGATTTCATCGATGGAAAGAAATCCTAACCGGATTTAAGAAACATTTTAAGATCTAGGTGGGGTATAGTCCTATTAACTTGTGAGAAGTCTCAGACTTACGGAGTTAATTTGAGATCCCTCTCTGGAGGTTGTCTTGGGAGTATTTGTGTTTAGCAAGTATTTGCAAAGACATTTTGCTTTCAAGAGAACTTGCGGTCGAGTGGTCAGAACACATAACCCATATTGGCCATTTAGGATGTAGTGTAAATTATTCAGCGTAAGCTTAGAATAATTGTCATGCGAGACTACGATCAAAGAGTTTTTCTTGAAAATATTATTGGACTTCGAGTATTCAACAAATCCGATAATATTTCAAAGAGAGCGTTGAACTGTATATCGGAGAACCCGTTTCACGTATGAATAAGCCCTTAGAACTTACCCACGTTTGATTCTTATCGTTGGCCTCATGCTCGTGACTTGAACGCTGATGTGCATAACTACTAACCATGTTTGTAGCATTCATGCATTCATTCAAAAACTGCATTTCTCTTCCTGTTTCCAAAGAATTTAGAGATTTTTCTTTGTAAATATTTTAGGTTAGAGTGATGGACGTCAGAGGAAGATTCACCAAGAGATACAGTTTTAGAATTCCTGATGTAGGAAAGTTGAAAGAGTTAGCATCCTTGGTAGAAGACCCCTCGGATTTCAGAAAGCGCTATGGAACTCTTTTAACTATTCTGAACACTAACGTCGATGAAGGACTTCTCAAAACTTTCGTTCAGTTTTACGATCCAGTCTATCGCTGTTTCACTTTCCCTGATTATCAGTTGATGCCTACTTTGGAAGAGTACGCACACATCCTAGGTATCTCAGTATCAGACAAGGTGCCTTTCAATGGTTTGGAAGCCATTCCTAAGTCACCAGTTATTGCAACAATGAGTCACTTAAAGAAATCTGAGATAGACAAAAACCTAACTACCAAAGGAAAACTCTTAAGACTAACTTCAAAGTTCCTAAGGGAGAAGGCTCTTAAATTTTCTGAAGCCGGTAGTATGGTAGCCTTTGAAGCTATTTTAGCTTTACTCATCTATGTATTGGTGTTGTTTCCCAACGTCCCAAGTTTCGTTGATATCAACGCCATAAGGATATTTCTGATTGGAAATCCCGTTCCCACTTTGCTCGGTGATACGTATTTCTCCATTCATCATAGGAATCGTCAAGGAGATGGAACTATCGTGTGTTGTGTACCTCTGTTCTTCAAATGGATTGTCTAACACTTGCCTAAATCTCCTATCTTCCGCGAAAACAAAGACGATTGGCATTGGTCTCGAAGACTCATGTCTCTTACAAACGACGATATCCATTGGTATACCTTGGAAGACAATGAGATGGAAATCATTGAGAGCTGTGGAGAATTTGCCAACGTACCTCTCATTAGTACAAAAGGAGGAATCAACTACAACCCATTCTTGGCAAGACGCCAACTCGGATATGCAAACTCCAGTAAACCTCTTGGTTTTAAAGTAGAAAGCTACTTCTATCATGAAGGGGAGGATTCCCAAGGTTTGAAAACCAGAATGATAAGAGCTTGGCATCACATTCGAAGGAAAGAAAAGGGTAATGCAAGGAATTGTGTAGCCATGGAAATCTACACTTCTTGGGTGAAGAAAAGAGCAAAGGAATTTCGAATGCCTTATGCTTATGAGGAACCCATGTTCTCAACGGCTTCCAAATCAACAATTTTTCCCGTCGAGAGTATGGGAGAATACCAAGAAGCTTTGGCCAAGATGAGACTTGAGAAAGAAGCTTTGGAAGACAAGTTCCTTAAGACTGATCTCGAAAATGAGAAGCTTAAGAAGCAGGTCAAATATCATGAAAAGACACTTTACTTCCAGGATGAATGGCTCATGGAGAAAGATGAGAAGATTCGCCAGAAAGATAACGCGATCAAGAGATACATCAAGAAAAGGAAAAGAAAGCTTGAGGAAATGACAACCAGCGATCCTGCTCCCGACGAGTGGAAGAAAGTCATTAGCAAGCTTAAAGCCGAGAAGGCTGAACTAAAAGCCCACTATGGGAAGGAAATCTTGAAGTTGAAGCTACATCAAGCCTTTGGATCTTCATCCGACGAAGACGATTAATTAGTTTAGATTGTAATTTTTATCATTTATTTTATCATTTGTATGAGCTACGCTCAAAAACAAGAATTGTTGTAATCTTCTTTCAATAATTAATAAAATATATGTTTTCCATCCAAATATTTGCCAGAAATTTCTCTTTTAGCGTAAATTCTTTGGAAATCTTTCTTTACATTCATAATCATGCATCATACTTTGCACATCGAGTTTGTTGTTTAGAGTCTGATCTATTGGAATTTTTTCCAGAAAGGAAAAGATCGTCAAGCTGTCGCATCTTAGAGTTTCTCGACCACGTCCACAGCCAACTCGTACATACAATACATGTTCAAAAAGAAGGAAAGTAATGGAAGAATTTGAGCAAGAAAATGTTGAGCTTCGTAGTACAGTGACAACGCTGCAAGAAGAGGTGGAGAGACTCACTTCTTTGGTAAGTTCATTGGCAACTGCACAAAGTCAGCAAGCAACATTGAGCAGTCAAAATCAAGCGGCGATTTCAGAGACCACTACTACTCCACTTTCAACTGTTGCAGCCAGTAGTTCACTCTTCAGTATGCCAGAAGGTTATCCATGGGGCATGCCTTTCAATTTCGGCATCGGATTTCGTCATCCTGCTTCTGAGGTACAAACAACCACGCTTGAAGTACCTACTTTGCAGAATTCAACGCTTACTCCACAACATGGAGTAACTTTTCCGCAAGTCACTATGACGGTTTCTCAACCAATCATGACGAACTCAGCATCCGTAGTTCACACTACTGCAGACGAAGAAGTCCACCATAGTCCAGGCAATAACACGAATCCTCGTGGCCAGATGGAGACTCTCCAGGAACAGCTCCTCAAGTTGAATCCTCGTGGCCAGATGGAGACTCTCCAGGAACAGCTCCTCAAGATGCAACTTGAGATTAAAACAATCCGTGGAAAAGAATTGTTTGGGAAGAACGCCCATTATTTGTGCCTAGTCCCTCGCGTAAGGATACCTGCAAAGTTCAAAGTCCCTGACTTTGAAAAGTATAAAGGAAATTCCTGTCCACAGAGTCATCTTACGATGTACGCTAGGAAAATGTCTACGTACAATGACAATCACCAATTGTTAATCCACAAATTCAACTTGGACATGGCTCCAGATCGGGATCAACTCCGCTCCATGTCTCAAAAGGAAAGAGAGACATTCAAAGAGTATGCCCAACGTTGGAGGGAAATTGCCGCCCAAGTCAACCCATCGTTAGAGGAGAAGGAAATGACCAAGGTTTTCTTAAACACTCTTGGCCCATTTTACTACGAACGAATGATCACCAGCGCTCCCGAAGATTTCACCGAGATGGTAAGCATGGGAATGCGGCTAGAGGAAGGAGTTCGAACAGGACGTCTGGTCAAAGAAATAGGATCTTCCAGTGGAACTAAGAGGATCAGAACCAGTTTTCCAAAGAAAAAGGAACATGACATAGGAATGGTATCCCGAGAGAAACCACGAAAGAATGTCAGCCGACAACAACAGGTAGCTGCTATAGCACCCGCTGTCAATACAAGTCCAAATACAGGAATTGCTCCGCAGTTCCAACAAACTCAACAGCCTCGACAACAGGCTCAGCAGTTCAACAATCAGAACCGTGCGCCCAGGGTCTCGCAATTTGATCCAATTCCAATGATGTACACGGAACTATATCCTGCATTAATAGAAAGGAATCTTGTGCAAACAAGGTCACCACCCCCGGTACCAGAAAAATTACCATGGTGGTACAAAGCAGATGCATCTTGCCCTTTTCATCTAGGGGCACCGGGTCATGACCTTGAACATTGCATAGCACTAAAAGCTGAAGTACAAAGGTTAGTAAGGTCTAATCTTCTTTCCTTCAGAAACACAAATCCAAACGTGCAAGCAAATCCACTTCCCAGTCACATTGGACATACAGTGAATTTGATACTAAGAAATACAAATCGGTATCTTGTCACAGACGTGAATATGATCAGAGAAAGCTTGGTACAACTCCATGATACATACAGTACAATGGGCGCTTTCACTAAACACGATTACGCAGCCTGCAGCATCTGCTTCAAGGATTTTCGAGGATGTTCAACCATAAGAGCAGACATTCAACGATTGTTAGACATTGGTGACATATAGATCTTCAGAAACATAAATGACTATGTTTCATACCCCAAAATTTTCCCTCCATCTTCTCAAGATATTCCATACATCCATGCTCAAGGATTCTTCAAGGGTTGATCAGACAAACCCTCTCCTAGACAATCAACCCAAACTAGGGTTTGGTATTCCTCAGATCAAGATGGACTTCCAACATCTCCAATGATCTTCATGCCTCCTCATATTCTTCAAAGATTCTCCATGTCAAGTTTCAAGTCTCACAAGTCAAGTTTCCTCAGACAATTGCTCAGAAGGTTGAAAATCAGTTGTATTGGACAAAAAGTCAACTGTGATCAACATACAGTCAAACTTCATGATTTTTGGTCAACATCCTTATTTTGAAGTTACATTCATCATTTGATCAAGGGTTGATCATGATTCATCAAGAAAACTCAAGATTTGCTCAAAAGTCAAACTTTCTAAATTAGGGTTTCTCAGTGGAAAGTCAACCAAACTTTGACTGAGCATAACTTCTTCATACTTTCTCAGAAATTTTTCCACCACCTCTTGTTTTGAAGGAAATACAATTCTCTACAACTTCATGTCTCACAAGAATATTCAAAAAATGCTTCATTTGGAAGGTATGGATCAAAACATTACAGGTCCTTTTCAAAGTCAACAAAAAGTCAACATTTTGTTTTGAAGATATATTGAGCATGGAAACTCCAATTGAGATGAAACCAAAGAGGCTGGTTAGAGGACTCTTAGAGCTTTCCAAAAAGTCCAAGAACACTCAAAAATGTGGAAAATTGAGCAAGACACACCATTCACAAGTTGGGCAATTTTGAAGAAATGCACAAAGAGAGATACTTCTAAAAATCAAAATTTTTGCAAATGGGCCTACTTTTTCTTCATCCAAACTTGTTCCTTATACAATTAGGAATATCCAAGTCCAATGCCACGAATTTTTATTTTATTTTTCTATTTAATTTGTATTTTATTCATTTAAATACAAATTAAATTCAAAAATAAAGTATAAAATCAAAATTAATTGCAAATTTGATTTTTCTCTCTTCCTTGAGAGCCAAGCAACCCAATAAAGCCAGCAAATTTCGAAATTTGATTGGATATGGCAAGAATTGATTGAAAATTGATCAAAGAAGAGAAAATTTGATTTGGTACAAAATCAAATATATTTTGCATTGATTGATGATTGATTCTTTCTCAAATCAGCTCCAATTCCATCTACTATATATATACAATACATGCCACACGAATTAGGGTAGAAAAATTGGCTGGAGAAACCCTATTCAAGTTCAAAAAATCTGTGGCTTACAAGCAACTGGAAATCTTGATTCTAGCTCGTTTCAAACAATTTTGAGCATTCCATCTTGTTCCTTGGGTTGTTTATAATCAATCCAGACCCTTACATCATCCAAAACCATCAAGAAACACGAAAACCAGAATTCGGTTTGTTCTTCTTTTTCAAAATTCGATTTTCAATTATCATGCATTATTAATGAGTTTTGATGTTTGTTTTGTGTTTAGAATGAAGCTTGCAAACTTTTTGGATGGTTTAATTGTGTTTCTATGGCCGGAAACATGATATGCCATGATTAGGGTTTCTGACCATGAGTTAGGGCTTCTCTAATTAGGATAAATTGGACCAAACTGATGCCATCACGATGTTCAGTAGACCAAGACGAATCGAACCATGGCTTTAGATTTCATTTATATTACCTCTGTATGTGATTTTTGATTTAGCCGGGGTCATAGCGTCGCTCTGAGGCCGACGCAAAATTCCCAGAATTTGAATTGAAGAAGATGAAGTTTGGCGCGGAGACGAGGCAATGGGGAGGTGACACTTGTTTGTAAACGATCCGTTCCGATTCAGTGACACGCGTGCGTTCCAGCTCAGATGGCAAAGGCGTGGGGTTGTGAAAGGAAGGTCTCCAGTTCGATCCCTGGCCATGGCATTTGGTTTTTACATGTTTGCAAACTTTTTCATATTTTCCTTATTTTCTTAATATTTTACATGCATTTTAATTTATTTCAATAATTTTTTATCATGCATTTAAAAATACCAAAAAATATTTTTCTTTTTGCATTATTTCCAGAAAATGTTTATTTAATTTATAAAATTAAAAATATTATTTTTGCATGCATATTTAATTTAATTGTTAATTTATCATTTAAATCACTTTTAATTAGTTTTTAATTATTAAATTATCTCCAAAAAATCCCAAAAAATTATTTTAGCATATTAATGTTATTTTCAGCATGAAATATTTTTCTCATTCAAAAATTTGCATTTTTGCTGCAATTTTTCTCTTATTCGATTTCCTCGCATTTTCCGATTTCTCATTTTTTCACAGGTTATCTTGTTTCGGACGATTTCTTTTTACTGTTTCTTTTTTCCAATTATGTAATTGCTCATGGGATGTAATAGTTAATTAGGGCTTTTATTTTCCGCAAGTTTAAATTATGTATCTTCCCCAAAGCCATGTAATAACGTAGGATTTATCTTTCCGCACTTTATACTTCCGCATTTTAATTTCCGCACCTTATAAACTGTTAGTAATTAGGCGTGTATGGCAAGACTAAAATCAACATAGCTCACTCTAATTTTCAAGATAACATGAATCTGAATCAACACACTTTTTTTCACACATGCACCCCTTAGGGTAATTCTCTCTCGTTGCCTTTGCGAATTCAAATGGTCATGTCCCTCGAACGTAGAGGTATTCTAGCACCGTTGCCTTCAAAACAAATCATCATAGTCCCTTCGATACAAAGATCATAGACCCACGATGTCGCCTACGAATACATGATCTTGACCCTCGATTGTCGCCTACGAAAAAATGATGATAGTCCCTTCGAATGTGCTAGGATACTTCCTACAAGTTGCTTTCTATGACCATCCGATGTCCCTTCGAATGTCCCGCTTACATCCAACGAATGGAGTTACCTACCAACTAATGGTATGGATAGCGCTATTCTAAAGGAACGTAAATAACAGGAAAACGACCAATTCTGAGTAGGTAATAAGACTTTTAGTTGCTTGCTCTATCAAATACTTTTTACACCACACACTTTTGTCAAAGTTCAAAACTCTTTTCAAAATGAAACATTTCCGAACACTTTTTATACATTCCTACATGAATCATTACAAAGTCAAAGAGAAATGCCTTTTCAAAACATTTTTCAAACACACAGAAAGCAATTTTAAAGTGATCTAAGAGCAACTAAGAGCCCGTAGATAACTACGGATGGAAAGGGGTGCTAATACCTTCCCTTTTCATAACCTTCTCCCTTACTCAAAATCTAACGAAGGTCTTTTTATGTACTTTTTACCTTCCCTTAATTGGATAAAAGAAAATTTGGTGGCGACTCTTGCTATCCGCACATTTGCGATACAAAATCCTACAAAGTCAGTTCACCGTGTTACAGAACTAGCGACTCTGCCGGGGAGACACCCTAAAAAGAGAGAATGCCTTAAGGATTTCTAAATCACCTTTATTGCTTTTTGTTTGACTTGCTTGCTTTATCTTTAAGGGTTGCTTGGGTATTATATTTGTGGGGGATCCTACACCCGGATCCGGGTTTCCTTTTAGGTAAGTAGCAATAAATCGTCGCGACCGTTAGACGTATATCGAAACGGTCAACATGATGGCTACGTTAGCGTGACACTTTGGATGTCCTGATACTCTTCATTCCCAATTTGAGGATAGTATTTGGCTTCTGCGTGGTGTCACCAAGCGCTAACTAAACGTTTAGAACCTTAATTGACCCATCTTGGCCATTAGAAGGTAGTGAGATGGCCGGCTTTGGTGCAGACTAAGGTTGGCTGATACTCGATGCTACGCTCATTGAGATCAGACTTTTGGGATATTTTCGGTCGACCACTTGGTAGTCGTATTGAAATAAACGCCTACGAGAAAGATCAATGATGTGAGATTCCTAGAACCCGGTTACTATTATAGGACAGGATGAACCAACTCAAACTTTTGGTAGGGTAATCACCTATACCTCATGCAAGCCTTAAACCTAGGCTCATTGTGTGAATTGTTTGTGTGTGCTAAACATGACATCATCATTTGCATTGCATATCATTTCTAACTATTTCAAGGACCTAGGGATTTATCTTTGCTCTGTTTTGTAGGGATTATGGCTTCTAGAAAGACTATCCGAATCAACTTCATGGGTATACCTTCTTAGCTCAAAGAATTGGTTTCAGAAATTCCCGACCATGCTCAGTTCATCAAGAGACATGGTTATCTACTTGATTTGGTTATCTCCGGTTTTGAAGAAGATATGATGCATGTCCTTTTCCAGTTCTTTGATCCGAAACACCATTGCTTTACATTCCCAGATTATCAGTTGGTTCCTACTTTGGAAGAATTCTCTAAGCTACTTGGGATACCTATTCTTAACCAAATGTCATTCACCGGTTTGGAAAAGGTTCCTAAGTACGAAGACATCGCATCCGCCTTACATCTTAAGCGCTCAGACATTGAAGCCAATTGGGAAACTAGAAGTGGAGTTAAGGGTTTACTTGCCAAGTTCCTAATTAAGAAAGCCCGAGAATTCCTCAAAGTTATGAGTTTCCATGCATTTGAAGATATTGTGGCCTTGCTAATCTATGGTTTGGTTCTATTCCCTAAATCGGATCAATTCATAGATGTCAACACCATCAAGTTGTTTCTTACCCGCAATCCTGTGCCTACTTTACTTGGAGACATCCTACATTCTCTCCACACTCGTACTATCAAAAGACAAAGAACTCTCATGTGTTGTATACCGTTACTTTCCAGGTGGTTTATTTCGCACCTTCCTCCATCAGTTTTGAAGAATGAACAAAGGTTGAGATGGTCTCAAAGGTTAATTTCACTCTCTCATTCAAGACATTCGTTGGAGTCTTTTCTCTCAAAAGGACTTCACCTTCATCGAGCGTTGTGGAGAATTCCCTAATGTACCACTACTTGGTATAAGGGGAGGTATTACTTACAACCCTTCTCTAGCTTTACGTCAGTTTGGTTTTGCCCGAAGAGATGGCCCACATGATATGCTTCTCCAAGATATTGTGTTCGACTACAGCCACGATCTCCAGAATTACCGATGAAGGTTCATACACGCTTGGGGCATGGTAAAGAAGACTGATACCAAGACTTTGGGGCACCAGAACTCCATTCCTTGGGAACCTTACCTCAAATGGGTGAGAGCTCGAGCTCAAAACCTCATGATGCCATTCACGCCTGTTCTACCAGTAATTATGGAACCTGTTGCTATAGGTGACGTACCCTATACTGTTCTCCATCCTGACATGCCTACTGATTTTGAAGACTTGAAGAGATCTTGGATTCAGCTTAAAGAAGAAAGGGATACCTTTGAAGCTCAGTGTTACGCAAGCGAGAAGAAGGTACTAGAGTTGACAAAGCTATTTCACGAGGAGCGGAACATCAACGCCTACCTCGACACCAAGAGGAAGCGCCCATGGGAGACTTAGAGCTTTAGGACTTATATCTTTTCTTTTATTGTTTTGAACTTTCTTTTGTACTTAAAAAGAAAAAGAATAATAAAAATAGTACTAATAAATGTTTGTTCATTGCTTGTTTAACAAATTTAAATCTCTAAGGTCCTTGAAAACATTGCATTGCATTCGCATAAACATTGCATAACATTGCATCACAGGTACATTGAAGATTGGTTTTCTCATTTACTCGCTATTTATTTTAGCAGAAATGGCTCTTGAACAGTCCGTCAAAGATCTCCAGGCTCATAATGCTCATTTCCAATAGATGTTCACCAGTTTGGTCCAAGGCCAAGAAGATCTGAAGAAGCTCATCAACAGAAAGAAGAAGGTTGTTGGTCTTCTCAACATGGGCAGACGCTACAAAGGTGGTCCTAAGAGGGTCAGTCGGATAGAGCTCTCTGAAGGAAGTGTCAAGAATGAGGGGAGTGTCGAGGGTAATAAAGATGACCAGCGTGAGCCTAAGAAGGAGGGAGAAGATCGCTCTGACCATAGCCAGTACTCTGATGAAGATGACAAGTACAAGCAACTTGAAGACCGCCTGAATGCTGTGGAAAACCTGAAGATGTCCGGGTTGAATTTCGATGATTGGAGCCTTGTCCCTGGTGTGGTGATTCCTCCTAAGTTCAAAGTTCCTACTTTTGCCAAGTATGATGGCATTTCTTGTCCGAAGCTGCATTTGAAGTCCTATGTTCAGAAGATCAACCCCCACACTGATGACAGAAAGTTGTGGATGCACTATTTTCAAGATAGTTTGTCCGGAACTCAGTTGGAATGGTATTTTCAGCTAGAGAATGACCGTATCCGTACTTGGAGTGACTTAGCATATGCTTTCTACAGGAAGTATGAGTACAATGCTGAATTGACACCCACTCGCATGCAACTACAGAGCATGTCTATGGGTCGTGATGAGAAGTTTAAGGAGTATGCTCAGAAATGGAGAGATCTAGCAGGCAGAGTTCAACCACCCTTGTCCAATAGGGAGTTGGTTGATATGTTCATGGGAACACTGACAGGCCCATTCTTCAATCATCTGATTGGAAACTCTTCAGCCGGATTCACCGAGTTGATATTGACAGGAGAGCGTATTGAAGCTGGTATCAAAAGTGGAAAGATTCAGATAGAGTCATCTTCAAATGCTGCGAAGAGATCTTTTGGTGGTAAGAAGGAAACTAATGCTGTGTATGGTCAGAAAAGCCGAGCCAAGACCGACTGTGCTCAATCTGTGGGGGCAGTTGTGATCTCCAATCCTGCATCAGCCCAACCTCCGCGAGACAATGCGCGTAGCCAGAACGCGCCACGAAGACAATTTACGAAGATCAACATGCCATTGTCGCAAGCCTTGCAACACATGTTGAAAGCAGAGCTGATTACCTTGAGGGACCCTCCTCAAAATGTCAACACTTCCTCTCCGAGATACAATCCTAATGCTAAGTGTGCTTACCATTCCAATAGCCCTGGACATAACACTGATGACTGTTGGGCTCTGAAGAACAAGATTCAAGACATGATTGAAGCTAAGCAAATTGAGTTTGACCCTCCTGTTGAGACTCCGAATGTGATTAACGCGCCTATGCCTAACCATGACAAGAGTTCCAATGCTGTTGGTGACGATACTTATGTTTTCAACATAGATGACTTGACCATTCCTCTGATGACTGTTAAGAAGAATTTACTGCAAGCCGGTGTCAACCCAGGATGCCCAGAGAATTGTCGTTGGTGCCTATTTGCACCTGATGGTTGTGCTTGGTTGAGAAGACGTGTTCAGTGCATGATGGATAACCGTGAGATACTATTTCTAAAACCACTTGTGCAGAAGCTGTGTGAAGATATGTCTAAACTGAAGATCGAAGATGTCAACGAAACTGCACCATCTGTGTGGGATACCTTGGGGAAGCCAAGTGGAAAGTACGATTACATGGTGAAGTACACTGTTCCTGAGAGCTACAAAATTCCTATTGAAGATGTTAAGGCGACCGGATGGGGTGACGATTTCCCAGAAGACTATGCTGATGTTAACCGACAAGAATTTCCTCGATCCACATGCCTAGAGTGGCACCTCTCATTATTACTTCTCCGGACGGTACCATATTCCTCGACAAGGCTATCCCTTGGAATTATGGGTGATGTTTACTACCATGGCGTCAAGCAAGACCCTCTGACCATTGAAGATCTTTCAGTTGAAACTACCATTCCTGACATTGACAACATCACCGGATCAAGTAAGGTGACCCGAATCGGAAGAGTGTTCTCTCCAGATATCTCTCCTCCAAAAGACACAACGACTCCAGCTCGCATTCCATCTATTCAACCCATTCCCCAAGCTAGAGGGAAAGAACCGGTGACTCATCCTGCTCAGCCAGAAGTACCAAAGGAAGTTACTGAAGACACCTCCAAACAAGAAATGAAGGAAATTCTGAAGATCATCAAGAAGAGTGACTACAATGTTGTGGAACAGTTGGGATAGACTCCGTCCAAGATCTCCATGCTTGCTCTGCTCTTGTGCTCTGAGGCTCATGCTAATGCCTTGGTGAAGTTTACGAAGAATGCTCACGTGCCATAAGACACTACTACGACCAGTTTGAAGTTTGTATTGCTAGCCTGCTGCCAACAACGGCCTAGGCTTCTCTCGATCTTGATTTGACTCTGCGGAGAAACACAACAAAGCCTTGCACATCTACATTGAATGCAAGGGCACTACATTATCTCATGTTTTGGTGGATACCGGTTACGCTCGAATATCCTTCCAAGGCTTTTGATCGACTTGATATCGAAGGGTTGGTTCTGAGACCCAGTGATATAATTGTGAGAGCTTTTGATGGTTCTAAGCGAACAGTGCTTGGAGAGCTCATTCTGCCAGTCAAAGTCGGTTTCCAGACTTTCGACTCTACTTTCTTTGTCATGGATATCCGTCCAGCTTATTCTTACTTACTTGGACGCCCTTGGATACATGGGGCAGGCGTTGTTACCTCTACCCTGCATCAGAAGTTGAAATACCCAGTGAAGGGGAAGGTTGTTACAGTGTGTGGTGAAGAAGAATATATGGTCAGTCATCTACAATCATTCTGATACCTCGAGATGGAAGGTGAATTCTTCGAGACTCCCTGTCAAGCTTTTGAAACAATTTCCAAAGTCATGCCTGCTGACTCTCCCGTCACTCCTGAAGTTATGCAAGCTCCGCCTAGGATGGCCTCACTGAAAGATGCTCAAGCCGCTGTTGAAGGAGGAGGTAGTTCTATTTGGGGTCAGCTCCCTGATCTTCCTTTCAAATCTGACAAGACTGGTTTAGGCTTCACCATCAAAGGTCAAAAGATGATACGCCGCGAACGTGCCGGCCAACTTCCTTCGCATCAGCCGTAGTGGAATCCATGCTATAGAAGGCAGCGACAACGACTTCGACATCGGCAAGTGATCTTCCCAACTCCCGACAAGGGCTCAACAATTGGAAGGCGAAGCGTCATACCAATCTCCTTTAGTCAGGAGTAATTGCTCTTGTTTTGTTTTGCTTTTCGTATTTCTTTATGTTTTGAACAATAAACTCTAAAGCCTAGTGCCTTGCGGGGCATCGTGGCTCGTTGTGAGGTTATTATCATCATTTGCATATTTTCATTCAATAAAATCGTTGGAATTTTGCATTCTATTTTTGCTTTCTTTTACTTTATCACCCCTTCAAAAAGCTATGTGTTTCTTACACACACCCACGTGATACAACTGCGAATCACTTGAATCTGTTGAACTTATGCTATTGCTAAATATGACTTGATAATCCGATCTACCAAGCGAAGGCGAAAGTGAGGAAGATTGTGAAGTGCCGGGAGAACTTGTCGACCTACAGACAAGAAGATCGAGTTATCCACCACGAAGAGCAAATTGAGGTTGTGAATTTGGAGTGCGATGAAGATAGAAAAGAGATCAAGATAGGAGCGGGTCTTGAGCAGGTGTTAAAGAAAGGTTGGTTCGGATGCTACGAGACTATATTGAGGTTTTGCTTGGTCGCACGAAGACATGCCAGTTTGGACATTGATATTGTGGTACACGATTGAGCAAAAGAAGGTTTTCTCCCGAAGCGGAAGGTTCGTCGCATGTGAAATGTCGAGAAAATCAAAGGAAGTAAGCGAAGCGCCGGTCGGCAAGGGTTGCACAATGTGGTTTCCTGTACTCCAAGAAGGATGGTAAAGTACGAATGTGTGTGGATTACGAGAGATCTCGAGTCAAAGGCGATTTCCCACTTCCTCATATTGATGTTACGGTTGACAACCTTTTCGGCATAAGGTTTTCTCCTTCGTGGATGGTTTCTCCGGTTACAATCGGATCAAAATGGCTCCGAAGACATGGAAAACTACTTTTGTTACGGGGGCACTTTACTACAAGGTTATGTTGATGGATGGCGCCACTATCGATGCTATGGTGACATTATTTCATGACATGATTCATCACGAGATAGAGGTCTCGTCGATGACATGATAGCTCACGATGAGAAGAAGAACATCTTGATCATTTGAAACTATTTGTGATTGAAGAAGTACAAGTTGAGACTCGATCTAACAAGTGCACTTTTGGAGTCGGACTCCTAGGGTTTGTTGTCGATGGTAAAGGTATTGAGGTTGACCCGCCAAGGTTAAAGCTATTCAAGAAATGCGCCGCACCGAGGAAGTCGAGGTTTCTTGGGCGATTAAATTACATTGCGGATTCATTGCACATCTAATACTTGTGAGCCAATCTTCAGTTACTTAAGAAAGATCAAGTAGTAGAATGGAGCGCGATTGCGGATCGCTTTTGACAAAATCAAGGAGTACCCACGGGATCCTTATCCTAATGCCGCCCCGAAGGAAGACCTCTTATCATGTACTTGATGTTAGAGAACTCAATGGGGTGTGTGTTGGGGCAACATGGAGTCAGTCGAAAAGAGTATGCAATATACTACCTTAGCAAAAGTTTATTGAAACAAGATACTCGAGAAAACTTGCAACTTGGAGCTGCCGACTAAGACAGATATGTTGACTCACACTACCTTGTTGATCTCAAGATGGATCCGATAAAATACATATTTGAGAAACCAGCTCTCTCGGAAGAATAGCAAGATGGCGATAATCTTGACAGTATGACATCAAAGACACTTCAGAAAGCTCAAAGGGAGTAGTAGCCGGTCATTTGGCTCATCAATAGATGACTATGGATGGAAGATGCTACTATTGATGAAGAATTGTCCCGGACGAAGGACTGAACAAGGATCGATGGACCATGGTCTTTGATGGAGCCTCAACGCGCTGGCAATGGCATTGGCGCCATCATTACATCCTATGACGGACGCCTTTCACCGCGATTATGTTTGATTGCACTAACATCATGGCGAATCTGGCGTGCATCATGGGTATCAAAGTTGCTATTGACTTAAGAATCAAGTTCTTGCAAGTGTATGGAGACTCGGCTTTGGTGATCGATCGATTAGGCGAGTGGGATCGAAGCATCGAATCTTATTCCAGAGAGCATGCGAGTTTGATTCCCTACTGAAGATATTATCAATCACATTCCACGAGAAGAGAATCGGTTGGCGACGCGTTAGCTACTATGTCATCTATGTTCAAGGTCGATGGGACAACGAGGCTCCCGGATCATCATTGAGAAGAACCAACGTATTTCTATGAGCTTGATACAAAAGAGAAACCTTGGTATGATGTGAAGAGGTGGATTCCAGGGGCATCTCAATGATAAGAAGTTTTTGAGAAGGTTTGCATCAAATTCTTCCTCGCAACATCTTATACAAGCGCAATCACGATTTGTGCTTACTTATTGTGTAGACCGGGTATCATGGAAGAGTTGCAAGGCGCATTTGGTACCCATTCTAGCGGATAATGGCGGCAAAAATTTTGAGAACGGTTACTATTGGTCCACCATGGAAGCGATTGTCACCGCTACCTCGATCTTGTCACAAATGCGGATATATGGACAAAGTGCACGTACCTCCAGTACCTCTGAATGTTCTAACAGCTCCTTGGCCTTTTGCAATGTGGGGCATTGACATGATCGGAGAAATCAAGCCCACAGCTTCCAACGGACATCGTTTCATCCTTGTGGCAATAGACTATTTCACCAAATGGGTAAAGCGACCTCGTTTGCATCATTACCAAGAATGTTGTGGCTCGATTCATCAAACATAATCTTATCATCGATATGGAACTCCAGAAAGGATATCACGGATAATGGCTCCAATCTCAACAATAAGATGATCACCGAGCTCTGCACGCAGTTCAAGATCAAGCATCACAACTCTTCTCCTTATCGGCCTAAGATGAATGGCGCAGTGGAAGCCGCCAACAAGAACATTAAGAAGATTATCTGATAGCGGTGACTTAAAGATTGGCATGAGATTACCATTACGCTCTTCATGGTTATCCACTCTGATCTGAACATCAGCAGGCAACCCTTCTCTCTTGTATACGGTAGAGTCCTGGGGAGGATAAACCGACGAGTCCTCGGGATGGAGTTAAGTGGCGATGCCTTGAGATTAATTTAATTGATGAGAAACGACTGCATCCATACGCCATGGACGGATCTATCGGCGAATGATTAGAGCATTTAACAAGAAGAAGCACCGGTTTACCAAGTCGGTGACCTAGTAGTCAAGCGCATCATTCTTCCACAAGGTGATCCCGGGGCAAATGGACTCCCACCCACGAGGGACCGTTTGTAGTCAAGTCGTGTTTTCGGCGGAGCTATGATACTTAGCACCATGGATGGTGAAGACTTCCCACCACAGTGAAAACGGACATAGTCAAAAATACTACGCATAAAAAGACCCGCTAGGTCGGTGACCTAGGCAAAATAAGGGCATCTGGCGAACCAAAGGTTCGGGCAAAGTTAAGGATATATATAAAACATGTACACGGCAAGTCGAAAACCTAAAAGGCGGCTTGGGCAAAAAAGGTATCCGGTGAAAAACCGAAAGAGCGGTCTAGGCAAAAGTTAGGGATTTAAGCGTCGACTATGTCTCTTCGGATCACCTTTTCCGTACTACATCAAAGGTTCAAATGGCGTAAGATCCACTCACTTCCATGACGGAGATGAGATAGTTGAAATATATGAGTACTAGCATAGTTGGAACTTAACGAGATTGTTTCGCATAGCTTTTTACCTTTTGTATACAAAACTACTTGCCATACCTTTCAAATAAATACAAGTTCTTTCTTTACAATTTTGCTATTTGTTGTTTGCATAAAGTCCAACGTTTGCTTTGAATGATTATATGCATCTAAAAATAAAAATGAAATATGAAATAATGGAATACATTATGGCCGATGGCGAAAGTCACCAATGCATTTCCCCACAGGCGTGATCCCGAGAGATGTCTCACCACAAACCTTCCTCAAAGAAGAGGAAGACCCAAGCAGTGATCCCTCAACAATCGGCCACACCCATCTTCAAATAACACTTCATTCGAGTGTTTATCCAGAATATCTCTCAACAATTTCCCTTTCTTTTCTCATGGTATCGGACTTGAAACTTGGTAGATAGTGCACGGAAACCTACATCCTTTTTCCCCGATAGAATTCAAACCCCAATTCACCTCGCAACTATCAAATGTTCTCCAGCGAGGATTTAAAATCTAACAAGTACTTTCAGTTCTCCCAGGTCTATATGGGGATCCTCAACAACGTGTTTCGATTTCCATCATCCTCAACGATATCTAGGCCCAAGACTTGGTCGATAGTGCCGGAGGAATCAAAGTGTTCTTTCTTCGTGGTCTCCATCCGTTCCCCAAGCAGTCGAAATCCTGCAGAACATCCGCATCTTCTTCAAGATGGATATGTTTTGAAATACCACAACATCTATCATTCATATCTTATATATGCATCGTTTCGTATAAACTAATAATATTCTATCAAAGTTTCTCTTGTTTTCTCAAAGGTGAAAAATCGACAAACGGTCTGTGATTAATACCGAATCAGCCGGAGAACTATGTGAACGACCGTCCTAGTTGTCCTCCGACAAGCGGGTCCAGGATTAAGACCAATCTGACGGGAAAACTATCCGAAGCGCCGCCCTTGTTGTCCTCCGACAGCAGATCCGAGATTAATACCGAATTCAAGCGGAAAACTATCGAACGATCACGTTATCTCCGATAGCGGTGGACCAATACCGCAACAAGGGAAGTTGTCCATATTTTGCCAACTACTATCTCCTCGAGTAGTCGGCACGAAGGACTATTCGACTCATTCTTATTATCAACAGCAACTCAGATCGTGCGACTCGGTTGCCTTGGATGGCATCTTAAGCCCATCTCCGACTACTTGTCAACAGCTCTCCTTTATCGCTTGCATATTTGGTTAAAACCAATACAAACCAATAACTTCATTCAAAGGTGAGCACGAAGTCTAACGTCGACTCCTCCGGATGGCATCTTAAGCCCATCCCTTTCACTTCCGAACGCTCACAGAGCTAGCGTATGGCTCACTCCCAGCCACCTTTCGGATGGCATCTTAAGCCCATCCCGTCAATTCTCCTATCAACCATCTCAAGTCTAGCGCCGACTCATTCCCAATGAAGTCTCCAACTTCTCCAAATGGCATCTATAAGCCCATTCCCGCATCATCAACCAACAGCAAGTGCAAATTTTCAGGTGTACTCGAGTGTTCAATCATCTTCTACCTCCAGGTCACGAAAGGCGAACATGCCAATCTAACCCTTCCGGTACAAGAAGATTGAACAGGGGCAGCTGTCATACCCCAAAATTTTCCCACCATCTTCTCAAGATATTCCATACATCCATGCTCAAGGATTCTTCAAGGGTTGATCAGACAAACCCTCTCCTAGACAATCAACCCAAACTAGGGTTTGGTATTCCTCAGATCAAGATGGACTTCCAACATCTCCAATGATCTTGATGCCTCCTCATATGCTTCAAAGATTCTCCATGTCAAGTTTCAAGTCTCACAAGTCAAGTTTCCTCAGACAATTGCTCAGAAGGTTGAAAATCAGTTGTATTGGACAAAAAGTCAATTGTGATCAACATACAGTCAAACTTCATGATTTTTGGTCAACATCCTCATTTTGAAGTTACATTCATCATTTGATCAAGGGTTGATCATGATTCATCAAGAAAACTCAAGATTTTCTCAAAAGTCAAACTTTCTAAATTAGGGTTTCTCAGTGGAAAGTCAACCAAACTTTGACTGAGCATAACTTCTTCATACTTTCTCAAAAATTTTTCCACCACCTCTTGGTTTGAAGGAAATACAATTCTCTACAACTTCATGTCTCACAAGAATGTTCAAAAAATGCTTCATTTGGAAGGTATGGATCAAAACATTACAGGTCCTTTTCAAAGTCAACAAAAAGTCAACATTTTGTTTTGAAGATATATTGAGCATGGAAACTCCAATTGAGATGAAACCAAAGAGGTTGGTTAGAGGACTCTTAGAGCTTTCCAAAAAGTCCAAGAACACTCAAAAATGTGGAAAATTGAGCAAGATACACCATTCACAAGTTGGGCAATTTTGAAGAAATGCACAAAGAGAGATACTTCTAAAAATCAAAATTTTTGCAAATGGGCCTACTTTTTCTTCATCCAAACTTGTTCCTTATACAATTAGGAATATCCAAGCCCAATGCCACGAATTTTTATTTTATTTTTCTATTTAATTTGTATTTTATTCATTTAAATACAAATTAAATTCAAAAATAAAGTATAAAATCAAAATTAATTGCAAATTTGATTTTTCTCTCTTCCTTGAGAGCCAAGCAACCCAATAAAGCCAGCAAATTTCGAAATTTGATTGGATATGGCAAGAATTGATTGAAAATTGATCAAAGAAAATTTGATTTGGTACAAAATCAAATATATTTACATTGATTGATGATTAATTTTTCTCAAATCACCTCCAATTCCATCTACTATATATATATACAATACATGCCACACGAATTAGGGTAGAAAAATTGGCTGGAGAAACCCTATTCAAGTTCAAAAAATATGTGGCTTACAAGCAATTGGCAATCTTGATTCTAGCTCGTTTCAAACAATTTTGAGCATTCCATCTTGTTCCTTGGGTTGTTTATAATCAATCCAGACCCTTACATCATCCAAAACCATCAAAACGAAAACCAATTGAGTTTGTTCTTCTTTTTCAAAATTCGATTTTCAATTATCATGCATTATTAATGAGTTTTGATGTTTGTTTTGTGTTTAGAATGAAGCTTGCAAACTTTCTGGATGGTTTAATTGTGTTTCTATGGCCGGAAACATGATATGCCATGATTAGGGTTTCTGACCATGATTTAGGGCTTCTCTAATTAGGATAAATTGGACCAAATCGATGCCATCACGATGTTCAGTGGACCAAGACGAATCGAACCATGGCTTTAGATTTCATTTATATTACTGTATGTGATTTTTGATTTAGCGGGGTCATAAGCGTCGCTCCGAGGCCGATAAAATTCAATTTGAATTGAAGAAGATGAAGTTTGGCGAGACGGGCAATGGGAGGTGACACTTGTTTGTAAGCGATCCGTTCGATTCAAATGACAGCGTGCGTTCCATTTCGGATAGCAAAGGCGTGGGGTTGTGAAAGGAAGGTCTCGATTCGATCCACAGCCATGGCATTTGGTTTTACATGTTTGCAAACTTTTCATATTTTCCTTATTTTCTTAATATTTTACATGCATTTAATTTATTTCAATAATTTTTATCATGCATTTAAAATACCAAAAATATTTTTCTTTTTGCATTATTTCCAGAAAATGTTTATTTAATTTATAAAATTAAAAATATTATTTTTGCATGCATATTTAATTTAATTGTTAATTTATCATTTAAATCACTTTTAATTAGTTTTTCATTATTAAATTATCTCCAAAAAATCTCAAAAAATTATTTTAGCATATTAATGTTACTTCCAGCATGAAATATTTTTCTCATTCAAAAAAATTTGCATTTTTGCTAACATTTTTCTCTTATTCGATTTCCTCGCATTTTCCGATTTCTCATTTTTTCACAGGTTATCTTGTTTCGGACGATTTCTTTTTACTGTTTCTTTTTTCCAATTATGTAATTGCTCATGGGATGTAATAGTTAATTAGGGCTTTTATTTTCTGCAAGTTTAAATTATGTATCTACCCCAAAGCCAAGTAATAGCGTAGGATTTATCTTTCCGCACTTTATACTTACGCATTTTAATTTCCATATAAATCGTTAGTAATTAGTGTATGGCAAGACTAAAATCAACATAGCTCACTCTAATTTTCAAGATAACATGAATCTGAATCAACACACTTTTTTTCACACATGCACCCCTTAGGGTAATTCTCTCTCGTTGCCTTTGCGAATTCAAATGGTCATGTCCCTCGAACGTAGAGGTATTCTAGCACCGTTGCCTTCAAAACAAATCATCATAGTCCCTCGATAAAGATCATAGACCCACGATGTCGCCACGAATACATGATCTTGACCCTCGATTGTCGCCTACGAAAAATGATGATAGTCCTTGAATGTGCTAGGATACTTCCTGCAAGTTGCTTTCTATGACCATCCGATGTCCTTCAGATGTCCCGCTTACATCCAACGAATGGAGTTACCTACCAACTAATGGTATGGATAGCGCTATTCTAAAGGAACGTAAATGTAAAACGACCAATTACGAGTAGGTAATAAGACTTTTAGTTGCTTGCTCTATCAAATACTTTTTACACCACACACTTTTGTCAAAGTTCAAAACTCTTTTCAAAACGAAACATTTCCGAACACTTTGTATACATTCCTACATGAATCATTACAAAGTCAAAGCGAAATGCCTTTTCAAAACATTTTTCAAACACACAGAAAGCAATTTTAAAGTGATCTAAGAGCAACTAAGAGCCCGTAGATAACTACGGATGGAAAGGGGTGCTAATACCTTCCCTTTTCATAACCTTCTCCCTTACTCAAAATCTAACGAAGGTCTTTTTATGTACTTTTT
This sequence comes from Vicia sativa, assembly GCA_021764765.1. Taxonomy (NCBI): domain Eukaryota; kingdom Viridiplantae; phylum Streptophyta; class Magnoliopsida; order Fabales; family Fabaceae; genus Vicia; species Vicia sativa. Next base: position 71,693,703 of record CM038797.1, on the reverse strand, counting down.
ACCTTCCCTTAATTGGATAAAAGAAAATTTGGTGGCGACTCTTGCTATCCGCACATTTGCGATACAAAATCCTACAAAGTCAGTTCACCGTGTTACACTATGACGTGAATACAGTAGGGCATTTTCCGCATGAGCTTTTAGTCTCAGATATCAACTCGGAAATTCCCGAAGTAAACGTTATTATCCCCTGTTTCAATATGCCCAAGCATGTGGAGATTGAATATAACGTTCGGGCGTTCGAGTCTCCTTTGGTGATTTGCCTACGGTCTGTTCCATACGTTCGACAGTAATTCCCTATCAATACAATGCGACTATGATAGAAGATGGGAAGGAAAAACCATACCAACTCTTCCGCCAATGTCAACATAATCGATCGGACGAGTAACACGAAGTGGCGAGTACATACTCTGTTGCCACCAAAGCGCTTGTTGTTCTGTTGTCGACAAAATCCGGTTGATATGCCTCCGAGAATCCCACAAGATTCCCGTTGTTAATCAAGCATAAATGTTGGTCCGTCTGAAGGAACCAACATCAATTGATTTGATGAGATACTAAAGTTAATCAAGAAAAGTGAGTACAGAGTTGTAGATCAACTGATGCAGACTCCCTCCAAAATTTCGATACTATCTCTACTTCTGAATTCTGAAGCCCACCGAGAAGCCTTGATGAAGGTGCTAGATCATTTCGTAGATCACGGCGTGACTCTGAACCAATTTGGAGGAGTGGGCAACATAACATCTTGCAACAATTTAAGCTTCAGTGATGAAGAACTCCCAGAGGAAGGGAAAGATCATAATCTGGTGAAGCAACTCGATTTTCAAAAAATCATTTAAATGAATTTTCAAAACAATGAAATCGCCACCTAACTTTATTTGTTCTAAAAAGAACGGGAAAATATAGATAAAACCACAACGTCGGATAAGGCGGTCTACAAGACCAAAAAGGATGGATTCGAGTCGTTACGCAAGAGGAAGGTATTAGCACCTCTTACGCTCCATCAGATCGATGGGACCCATTTAGTTCGAAATGTGTTTGTGTGTGTATCGCTAATTTCTAAATCATGAATTTAAGAAAGAAGAAAACGGGATTTGTTTGTTATTATTTTGAGTTTGACACTTGCTTCAAACCGCGTGCCTACGTATTCCTCGGCAATGGGAAAGCAAAACTCCGTAGTTCTTGTTGAAAATGTCTTGATTGGTTGTATTGATTTTAATTGAAATGTTTTTGATTTTGATAATCGTATGAGCGAAAAAAGGATTTGAATGGGTTGAATTGATTTTAATGGTAGATGACAAGTACCAAAACGTTGATACCTCTAACGATTCGATACTCGAGATTGGTGATTGAGGTCAACCGATCTTCTCTCATCCAAAATCTTTATTATGAAAGGAGTGAGGTGACAAAGTTCACTTTTATTATAGTTATGGAATAAAGTATTTAAGTCATTGGGTTACCTCTAATGGCCCAAATATTTTACATTTTTAATTAAATCGCTCGCTAACCTCTAACAATTTAATAAAATACCATATGTTTTTTTGTTTTGTAGAAAATTGATTTTGAAAACAAATTCAATTAATTAATTTAATATGAAAGTGTTTTAAATGTTCATGTATGGAATAAAGTATTCGAGTCATTGGGTTTCCTCTAATGGCCCAAATATTTACATTTTTAATTAAATCGTTACAACCTCTAACAATTTAATTAAGTACCATAACACTATTTTGAAAATTGCATGCGTTGGACGAGAGAATGATATTTCGGGTTATGGTTAACCAAGTATATGGACTTGATTAACCATGAGACCCTGTGCATGGTGATTGGTATATGGACCAATTATTTTTCTAGTTATGATTAATCAAGGCAACGAGGGCCTTAATTAACCCTTGAGGATGGCCCATGCCCATCCCCAACCATGAGACCCTTAGAGAATTTGGTGGGTAACCAAAATAAGAGAGCGGAGCGTTGTTGATTTTATATTAATTGAGAGGAGTACGATCGTGAAATAAACATGCAGGCGGATAATGTAATAGCGGATAAAATAAAGAAAATAAATTAACACACAATACAATATCGGAATTTAAATAATTATTAGTATAGATATTCTTTTACTTGATGAAAAATCAATTAACAATTTAATTGGTAATTCAACAAATAAAAAACTACCATATGCCAAAATATTATTTAATACATCATTGTATACTAATAAAAAAAACTTGCATAATATAAATTTTAAAGAGAAAAAGTTGAGAAATGGGCCTGATTGGAGCTTTAATCTGGAGGGTGTGAGTAGCAATCTGAGCCCAAGCCCAAAAATGCTGCTGGATCTTGTATGAGATGCTCCATGGATGCAGAGTGTGGTCCACCATTCTGGATCGTCGGATCTGGACCTCATCAGATCTGATGGTTTGATGCAGGAGGGTGCAGATTCGATGCTATGGACATACACACACTAGATTTCTAAAACCATATGTGTGGTGATAACTTGTCACCACCGAACTAAACAACCCTTCTTAAAACTAAGTATCCTATTATTATATTAATCTATTTACTAACCAAATAAAGTATTAAACCAATATATATATAAATAAATTAAACTAAAGTTTTTGTTTATCTATAAATTATCTAAAGAAATTTAATTATATTAATATTAATATGAATTATATTATTATTATTTTTTAAAGAAGAAAATAAATAATAATAAAACACTAATCCTAATTATGTTGATCTTAAAGCTAGTCTAAACCTTTTGTTATTATTATAAATAAAAGACTAATCCTAATTTAATTAATTTAATAATTAACCTAAATCTATTTTTATAAACAATTAATATAAACCAAAACAATCGACTTTATACAAACAAAGAAAAAAAAACTCACCCTCACTCTCTCATCACGATCTCTAACCTCTCATCGTCCCTCATGAACCCTAGCTACCGCTTCACCTCTCATTTATCCGTCATTCTCACACCTTCACGCGATCTTCCTCGCGATCTCGTTTCCATCTCCTCGTCGCGCTGCGATGGTTCGCGACATGAGCCGCTCTTGACTCATCGAAACTCATCTCTCGAACTCACCGCGATTCGATGTCAAAACTCTCTCAAAGCTCACCGCATCCTCTCGATCTGTTACCACTCGCTTTCCTCACTCGCGATTGCTCATCTCTCTCCTCTCTCGACCGTTGTTCTTTCTCGATTCGCTATTATTGTTATTTGATATTTTCTCGAGAAAAGGCTGTTGTGTTTTCGCTTACAGATTAGAATGAAAAGGGTGAAACCTAGCTCCTATTTGCTAAATCGATGACGCTATGACGGAAAATCGATGTGGAACAAGAAAGAAGGAATGGTTTATTCGAGGTCCGACGACGGGGACGGGGTTTCACCGCAACCCCTGGTGAGATCTTTTTCGCTACCTTGAGTTTTGCCTCTTCTTCGTTTTGCCTTTCTCAAGGGTCTCTTTCGGAAAATGATGATGGTTTGTAGATAGGTATTGTTCTGGTTTGGTTTTTGAGGAATGTTCTGGTTTTGGCTTGTTAGTATGTCGTTAGGGTCTTGAGGAATTTCGGCTAGGGTTTTTGCTTTTGTGAATGTTGTCTCTCCCTTGTTATAAACTTAATGTTTATATCATTGTTTTAGGGTTTTGGTTGTTCCGATTCTTTGAGAAAACAAGGCTACCGCATACTTGTTGGGCTTTCAACCTCTCTTGTTATCAATATAATGTTATATTTTCTCGATATCTGCTTTGAAATGTTGGTCGTTAGTATTATTGTTCTGCCATTTGTTTTGATATATGCATACGTTGATGCTATTTATGGTAAAATTTTCCTTAAAAGTGTCTACCCTTGTCGCCTGCGTAAAGCTACAAAGACTGCCATGCCAAATCGCTTTTGAAATCGCTTTTCCTCATCTTCTTTCCACACCTCCTATTGTGAACCAAGGGTACACCCTTGAGGATTTGCAATAGCGAGTTTATGGCCGATGATTCGCTATGAGGCCGGTTTTGAACGAAACTACCACACAACCGATTCGGAAAGAAAATCCTAATGATGAGATGGAATTTGTAAACCGCTTGTGTTATTATTGCTGCCCGCTTTAATTTGCTAACCGATTTTCTTTGTTTTGTTACATGAACATGAGCAATGCAAGCTTGAGGAATGGCAAAGGACAGCCCCGGCAAGGAAGCAAAATCTTCAATGGAGCAAGAGAACTTGGAAGCTGACGAAACAGCAAAACTCTTGATGGAAAGAAAGGACTTAGGCATATAACACTTGTAGCATAATGTTAGAATTCAAAACTTGTAACCTAGGAATCTTTGTATTTAGGAATCTCAAACATTGTAGTATTTTTACAAACCAAAGCTAAGAGAATGTTTGAACTTGAGGTTTGATTCTAACTTGTAAACAGGCGTTTATGAATGTCCTTTGTATTCAAACAAGATTTGTGACACTTGAATGACAAAGAAGTTGAATAATGAGTGAAATTGTTTGGCTTCTGGATTAGAACTTGTATTCGAAGATTTGATAGGTTGTAAAACCGTGTACTCATCCTTGTACTTTTGTGAGACCTTAGAGTAATTCAAAGCTCTTGAAAATTTATGAACACAAAATTTGGTAGTTATGCATCGACGTGAGTTTAAATTTCAAATCTTTGAATACTACTAATGTGGCCTTCAGTGTTGTAGCATTTGTGCATGAAAGTCGAAAAATCACGATTTAATAAAACATTCCAACCAAAATGTCATGAACCAAAATTACTTTGGTTAAAACAAAACTAAGTCGAAATGTTGACTAATAAATGTATTCAAATCCACTTCAATCTACAACCCAATCCGTAGCCTTGAATCAAATGAGTGATAACATGGTCATTGCATTTTTTAGAACTTAGAAAAATTGTCATGTATGATCTTGATTCAAATTCTAAAAAGAATGAGGTCTTAAGAGAATTTATGTATGAAATTTGAATATGTATTCAATTTCCTAAATCCTCCTTCGAGCTCAATAATGCACATTATAAAAAGCTTTGAATTTGGATAAAAGAAAACTCAAACCGAAAGATCCGTAATTAAATTAATCCCATTTGAACTTCCCGCCACAAAAGTTTCCATTCTTATCCATTCTCGTAGAAATTCGAGCCTTTTGCTTGAGACAAAATTGAAACCTAAGTTTCAAATGAATCTTGATCAAAAACCCTACCAACTTGACGATTTCAATTTTTGAATTAATCGATAGGTTCCACTTGAAAATAATGGAATCATCAACGATTTCCAAATCGACCCATATTCAAAGAAGGAGTAATTCGAACCAAACGAATTCCAAAAGGAAGCTTCTAGTTTTTTTCATAGAATGCCTGAATCTTGTGAGCGATGAACGCGATAAGAAAAGATCTCAACGCGGCGGCAGTTGGACATCCTTAAATCTTGCAAACAGATTCCCGGACGAATAATATTTTCACATCAACTATCGCCAAGAACGAATGAAGTCGACGAGCAAACCAAATGCACTAGAACTTGAATTGTTGATCAATAATCGGATAAACATAAGCCACCCTCTTACATCCCGAACCAAGAACTCGAAACAACAAGAAACCCAAACTCATGCGATGAACTGATCTCCCGAATCGAGGCAATGACATTCAAGATATCCGACTTCAGAGTTCCATCAAGAATGTACTATCTATTTCAACAACCGAGCACCAAGCCCCAAACCCGATAGATATGAACGGATAAGATTTAACATTAAACCTCATCGTTTTCAAATATCCTCAAATTGGTCGAAAACACCACGCCTTTCTGCTCAACAGAAATCTTTGGGAATCAACTCCAATCCTGAAACTACGTAACCGAATGATATGAATGCATGGAGTGTCATGATAAATGCAAAGCCTAAACCAGATAAGATCGATATAGAGGGCAAATTTTTGGGTGCATTGCCTTATTTAATCATCTTAAACCTGAAAGTGAGATTGTTAGCCTTTCGAGCTTTCAAGGTAGAAGAAGATTAAATATTATAAGAACCCAAAAATTTGCGTCCAAGAACAAGTATAAATGTTTATGTTTTTTCGGATTTTCAAATTTTTTTGATAATTTTATTTTTCTATTTTTTGTGATGATTTTTTGAACAAAGGATTTGGAAATAGAGATTCTGGTATGTCGTAAGGATATTAGATATACATCGGAAAGAGATCAATTCAAGACGACTCCAACAAAGGTTTTGAAACATACATGCCCGTAAGGATATTGACACATAAAGATCTAATATACATGTTCGGTAGGATATTGAATACATATAGAGAGATATGTCGTAAGGATATTAGACATAATCGGAAAGAGACCGATCAAGACGACTCTAACAAAGGTTTCAAAGCATACATGTCCGTAAGGATATTGACATAAAGATCGAATATACATGTTCGTAAGGATATTGAATATATAGAGAGCATATGTAAGGATATTAGATATATAATCGGAAAGAGACCAATCAAGACGACTCTAACAAAGGTTTCGAAAGTATACATGCCCGGTAAGGATATTGACATAAAGATCGAATATACATGTTCGGTAAGGATATTGAATATATAGAGAGCATATGTCGTAGGATATTAGACATAATCGAAAGAGACCGATCAAGACGACTCTAACAAAGGTTTCAAAGTATACATGCCCGGTAAGGATATTGACACATAAAGATCGAATATACATGTTCGTAAGGATATTGAACACATATAGAGAGCATATGTCGTAAGGATATTAGATATATAATCGAGACCGACCAAGACGACTCTAATAAAGGTTTCGAAAGTATACATGCCCTGTAAGGATATTGGACACATAAAGATCGAATATACATACCGTAAGGATATTGAACACATATAGAGAGCATATGTCGTAAGGATATTAGATATACATCGAAAGAGACCGATCAAGACGACTCTAACAAAGGTTTCAAAGTATACATGCCCGGTAAGGATATTGGACACATAAAGATCAATATACATGTTCTCGTAAGGATATTGAATACATATAGAGAGTATATGTCGTAAGGATATTAGATATAATCGAAAGAGACCGACCGAAGACGACTCTAACAAAGGTTTTAAAGTACATGCCTTCGGAAGGGATATTGACACATAAAGATCGAATATACATGTTCGGTAAGGATATTGAACACATATAGAGAGCATATGTCAGGTAAGGATATTAGACATACACTGGAAAGAGATCGACCGAGCAGACTCACTGGGGAAAAGGTATATAGAATAAAATTGATCAAGACGAATTCACGGGAAGAGGCCAAACAAAGTGACTTAGCAAGGATTGCCAAACTATGTTGACTTTAAAAGGTTGCAAATGTGCAAGAAATATTAATATCCCCAGGCCGAATAAGGTGCACTTCAAGAGCGGCAATTATATGAATTACTACACACCAAGTATGGATACTCAAACAATCGAGAAACAAGAAAGGTTAGACACCAACTCTTACCGCACTTCAACGACAGAGGCAAACACGGTAAGATAACCAAAATAAGAATTTGCAAAAA